>PVIY010056036.1:0-13474 GCA_004026745.1 Myrmecophaga tridactyla | reverse complement strand
GACACTATGAGGGGGGTGGGGTGAGGGGTAGCCTAGGTATGGAGGTTATTGCCCACAACCTTTATGTGCTGGTAACAGCCTTCAGGAAACAGGGAGGGGGAGGTAATGCTTGGGAGGGCTGTAGGAGAGGTGGGTTGGGCTGCACTTGGGGTGGGGGTGGGGGGCAGAAACATGCACTGGAGGCTGGTGGGGTGGGGGTGCCTGGAGTTCGGGGAATGGAAGCAGGTAGGAGGGTTCAGGTACAAGGAGTGTGGGGTGAGTCGTTGGTCACGGTGCTGCACTGATGAGGGTAGCGAGCCCAAGGAATGCAGCCTGGCTTATTTCCTAGTCCCATCTACCCACCCAGTGCACTCCTGCATACCCATCAGTTTACTCCCGCAGGCTCTGCACCTC
Organism: Myrmecophaga tridactyla; assembly: GCA_004026745.1. Classification (NCBI taxonomy): domain Eukaryota; kingdom Metazoa; phylum Chordata; class Mammalia; order Pilosa; family Myrmecophagidae; genus Myrmecophaga; species Myrmecophaga tridactyla. The sequence goes on along the minus strand of PVIY010056036.1, from coordinate 13,081 downwards.
CCCACCAGGCTCCAGCCCTCTGCCTCTGAGTTCCTCGCCTCTGCAACAAGGCCTGTCACGTGTGGTGCAGAGGGCTCTTCCAGGTCACCCAAATTGCTGCCTCAGTCGCCCTCCTGTCCTTTCTCTAACTTTTCTGTGGAACTGGGCTAATCTCAAGCTGCTCTAGTCGGGCATCTTCCCGGAAGTCTTAAAGCTGGGCTTTTGATTAGGTTGTTTCTGTACTTGTGCCCCAGAAATAAGAAATAAAAAAGGAAAACGATTATTACATGCCTACTGTGTACCAAGCATGTGCTAGAGACTTTTTCTCATTTGATCCCCTAATAGCCCTAGGTGGTATCTAGCCTCATGCCTTTACTTTTTTTCTTTCTCATTCCTTTACTTTTAAATGAAAAAAAAAAAAATGATGCCCAGATTGGCTAAAGGTATTGTCTGAGCTCACACAGTGAACAAAAGGCTGAACACATCAAGGGTGGCTGACTCTAAAATCCTTGCCCTAAACCCCTTCTAAGCTATTTATTATAAAATACTGAGGAATGCCCTTGAAGAGAAAACTTTTTTAAAAATCTTTTTTTAAAAAACTGCAGTATATAGAAGAAACATAAATCTTAACATATTAATGAAATGTTATAAAACAAATATTCATGTAACTATCACCCAGGTCAGAAAGTAGAATGTTGGCAGCACCTCAGAAGCCCCTCCACCAGCCCAGCCCCTCCTACCCCCCAGAGGAACCACTATCCTGACCTTTATGGTAATCATTCAAATGCTTTGCTTTATAGTGAATTTTACCTCCTAAGTGTGTATCCTTAAATAATACCATTTCACTTTGTCTGTTTGGGAATTTTCTATAAAAATGAAATCTTATACCATGGCTTTGTTTGCTTAAGATTTTATTTTTATATTTCATCTATATTCTTGCATAGTAGCTTAGTTAATTTATTTGTTTTGGCTTGTTGTATTCTCTTGTATGAATCAACATATTGAACCCACTGGTGATGGTTGAATTGTTTATATATTTTAGCTGTTAACAAAAATGCTGCTATAAACAATCTTAAATATACATCCTAATGCACATAAGCATACGTTTTTGTAGGATATATGCCTAGGGAATTGCTAGGTATATAAATCTTTGACAGTTTCTCTATTTCCTGAGCATAGGTTCCCAGCAGTAGAATTATTAGGTCAGAAGGTAACCAACCATGTGTGCTGGTTTGAATCTATGGTGGACCCCAGAAAAGCCATGTCCTTTAATCCTCATTCACTATTGCTGTGTGGGAGCATTTTGATCATTCCCATTGAAGGTGGAGTTGGTTACTGGAATCCTTTAAAAGAGGAAACATTTTGGAGAGAGTCCCTTTTGGTAGAGCCACAAGAAAGCCAGCAGACATCACCATGTTCGCCATGTGCCCTTCCAGCTGAGAGAGAAACCCTGACTGTGTTCACCATGTGCCTTCTCACTTGAGAGAGAAACACTGAACTTCATCGGCCTCCTTGAACCAAGGTATCTTTCTCTGGATGCCTTTGATTGGACATTTCTATAGACTGGTTTTCTCAGCCTTAGAACTGTAAGCTAGCAACTCATTAAACTCCCCTTGTTAAAAGCCATCCCGTTTCTGGTGTATTGCAGTCTGGCAGCTGGCAAACTAGAACAACCACCATCCATTTCCACACTTTTACTATCAACCCAAATAGAAATTCTGTACAAGTTAAGTATCAACTTCCCATTCTCTAACCCCAGTCTATCTCCTGGTAACCTATATTCTAGATTCTAACTCTTTGTGTTTGCTTGTTGCAATTAGTTCAAAATTAATTATACAATATTTGTCATTTTAACATAATATCTTCAAGATTCATCCATGTTGTGGTGTGCATCAGGATTTTATTACTTTTTACAGCTTCATAATATTCCATTGTATGCATATACATTTTGTTTATCCATTCATCAGTTGATGGACCTTGGGTTGCTTCCCTCTTTTGTCAGTTGTGACTAATGTTGCTGTGAATATTGATGTGCAAATCACTGATTCCCTGCTTTCAATACTTCAACAAGTATATACCTTGTTGCGGGATTACAGGATCATATAGTAATTCTATACTTAGCTTCTTGAGGAATTTACAAACTATATTCTATGATGGCTGTACCATTTTACATTCCCACCAGCAATGAATGAGTGTTCTTATTTCTCTATATCCTCTCCAGCACTTTTAGTGTTTGTTTCTGTGTGAGGATTACTCTACTCCCTCTGGAACTGGGACCAGAAGTCTGTATTGGGAACACAGGCCAGCTCATGCCAAGTGGAGTTCAATTTCAATTGAAAGAGGGGGCCAGCCAGGGCACCATGAGAACCTACCTTTTAAGTGGCTTTTTTCTTGATTTGGCACTCACCCAGTTACTGTCGTCCTTTACTGTTTTCTACAGCATTGAGAAAGATGTTTTTGCCAGTTCTTGTTGGTTGTTCACAGCTTCTGTGAAGAGGCAGAGCCCCGAAGTTTATTTATTCTGGTTTAATTCTTTCTGCTGCAGTGTAATTCTTTAATTCTTTGTTCAATCCGTGGAAACATAACTGACTGTAGAATCAATAAGCAAATTCCTTGTACTGGGAGTATGTTAGTTGCTTTTGTCTAAAGTTAATCTAGAGATGTATTTCTTTCATGCTGCCTATAGTTCATTCTTTTCAGGTGATGTAATCATTATGGCTGATTGACTGAAAAGTTTACAGATGTTGATGAATCTCCTTGTATAGAAATATCATGTCAAAATTCATCATGAGATGGATAGCACAATACTACCTAACTGTAATACAATAATGTTAGAATGCTGAATGAAGCTGAATGTGAGAGTGATAGAGAGAGGAGGGCTGGGGGCACAAATGATAAAAGAAGGAAAGATAGACAATAAAGACCGAGATGGTATAATCTAGGAATGCCTAGCGTGTATAAGGATAGTGACTAAATGTACAAATTTAAAAATGTTTTGCATGAGGAAGAACAAAGGAATGTCAATACTGCAGGGTGTTGAAAATAGATGGTAATTAATATTTTAAAACTTTAACTTATGTGTGAGACTATAGCAAAAACTATTTGATACAAAATTTATATTTTGACTAGTGCATTTCCTAATATAACTTACGTGGACAGCTTAATTGAACACCACAAGTACACGGAACCTTGAGTAGGGCATGAGATTTTGTAGGTTTGTCCAGAGTGATGCCCCGATAAATCCCAGAGTAATTTGAACAGTGAATAAAAACATATTCACAAAGTCCCCTTGGGGGAATGGCGAGAAAGGGAAAGATTCGGCTTCCCCAAGTGGAGAATTCTTGATATTCTCACACGCAGTGGGACAACCAAAGCAATAGGCTGAGCCCTCAATCTTGGGGGTTGTTCATATGAAATGTAACCTCACAATGAATAGGCTAAGCCTACTTTAAATTAGGATTAAGACTCACTCCCAGAGAACCTCTTTTGTTGCTCAGATGGGGCCTCTCTCTCTCAGCCAACACAACAAGCAAACTCACTGTCCTCCCCCTCTCTGCATGGAACATGACTCCCAGGGGTGTGGACCTCCCTGGCAACTTGGGACAGAGATCCTAGAATGAGCTGGGACTCAGCATCAAGGGATAGAGGAAACTTTCTCGACCAAAAGAGGGAAGAGAGAAATGAGACAAAATAAACTGTTGATGGCTGAGAGATTCCAAACAGAGTCAAGAGGTTATCCTGGAGGTTATTCCTATGCATTATATAGATATCACCATTTTAGTTAAGGTGTAATGGAGAGCCTGGAGGGAACGGCCTGAAAAAGTAGAGCTGTGTTCCAGTAGCCATGTTTCTTGAAGATGAATGTATAATGATATAGCTTTTGTAATGGGACTGTGTGATTGTGAAAACCTTGTGTCTGATGCTCCTTTTATCTACCTTATCTACGGACGAGTAAAATATATGGATTAAAAGTAAATAAATAATAGGGGAAACAAATGTTAAAATAAATTTAGTAGATTGAAATGCTAGTGATCAATGAAAGGGAGGGGTTAGGGATATGGTATGTGTGAATTTTTTCCATTTTCTTTTTATTTCTTTTTCTGAATTGATGCAAATATTCTAAGAAATGATCATGATGATGAATATACAACTATTTGATGATATTGTGAGTTATTGATTATATATCAAGAATGGAATGATCATATGATAAGAATGTTTGTATGTTGTTGTGTTTAATAAAAAAAAAATTTATCATGATTGTGCTGGCTTGAAAGGATGTATGTACCCTAGAAAAGCCATGTTTTAATCCTAATCCCATTTTATAAAGGCAGCTGTTTCTTCTCATCCCTGTTCAGTACTGTATGTTTGAATGAAACTTTAATTAGATTATCTCCCTAGAGATGTGGCTCAATCAACAGTGGTTGTTAAACTGGATCAGGTGGAGATGTGTCTCCACCCATTCTAAGCGGGTCTTGGTTGGTTTTACTGGAGTCCTTTAAAAGAAGAAGTTCTTTGGAAAAAGCTAGAGAGCAGCAAGAGAGAAAGCCACGAGAATCTGAGAGAGCAGAGTCCACCAGTCAGCGACTTTTGGAGATGAAAAAGGAAAACACCTCCTAGGTTGCTGGAGAGGAAGCTAGCAGATGATGCCATGTTCGCCAGGTGCCCTTCCAGCCAAGAGAGAAACCCTGACCATATTCACCATGTGCCTTTCCACTTGAGAGAGAAACCCTGAACTTCATCGGCCTTCTTGAATCAAGGTATCTTTCCTTGGATGCCTTAGATTGGACATTTCTACAGACGTGCTTTAATTGGGACATTTCCATGGCCTGAAAACCGCAACATATTAAATCCACCTTTTTAAAAGCCTTCCGTTTCTGGTATATTGCATTCCGGCAGCTAGCAAACTAGAATAATGACCAAGTGTATAACTAATGGAATTAAGTATCCTATATTTGAGGTATCACTTTCCAGAACTTAAGTTCTATCCATTGAATGTTTTAATATATCCTCCTGTGTTGTTACTTTTCCTTTAGCTAATGTGATCCCTGTGTGTCATTTCTCTCAAAGCCAACTTGACATTTCCCAACCCTATGTAGGACATGACACCCAGGGAGGACATCTCCCTGGAAATGTGGGGTATGACTCCCAGGAGTGAGCCTGGACCCAGCTTTGTGGGGTTGAGAAAGCCTTCTTGACCAGAAGGGGAAGAGAAATGAAACAAAATAAAGTTTCAATGACCAAGAAGTTTCAGATAGAGTTGAGAGAGTATTCTGAAGGTTATCCTTATGCATTATATATATATCTGTTCTTAGTTTTTAGTGGATTAGAATAGCTAAAGGAAATACCTGAAATTGTTGAACTGTATTCGGATAGCCTTGATTCTTGAAGGTGATTGTGCAACTATATAGCTTTTACAGTATGATAGTGTGATTGTGAAAACCTTGTGGCTGACACTGCCTTTGAATAGTGTATGTACAGGTGAGTTAAAAAATATGGACAAAAATAAGTGAATAACAGTGGGGAAGTAGGAAAAAAAGTGATGCCTGGCTTATTCATTTACATGCTTTCTGTCCTTATTTGAATGCATGGCTGTATCTTTTTTTTTTTAATATAGTTTTATTGAGATGTATTCACACACCATACAGTTCATCCAAAATATGCAATCATTGGCTCACAATATCATCTTATAGTATTATACTCATCACTATGATCGTTTTTAGAGCATTTGTATTACTCCAGAAAAAGAAATAAAAAACAAAAAACTTCCTACATCCTACACCCCATACTCCCCCTCTTATTGACCACTAGTATTGCAAGCTACCCAATTTTAAGACCTATAGTAAAGGTATGTTAGCTAAGACAGTGTGGCATTAACAGAGATAGATATAGATAGATAGATGGAGAGAGAGAGATCAGTTGAAGAAAACAAAACATCCAAAAGTAGATCCAAACAAACATGGGCAACTGATTTTTTCTTTTTACAATATAGTTAAACAATCATTATCAACGATCAGGGTTACTGGATAATAGTTCAACTGCTTCAGGTATTTCCTTCTGGGTATTCTAAAACACTAGACTCTAAAAAGAAGTATCTATATAATGAGTCAGTAATCACAGTCATCTGTAAAATTTTTCAGTTACACCTCCCTCCTCTCATTTGATCTTTCTCTCAGTCTTCAGGGATATCTGGGCAATGACCATTTTAACTTCTTCATGCTGGATAGGGGTGTTGACCTTCTGGGGTAGAGGAATGAACCTGGTTATTGTTCTTAGAGAATCTAGTACCTCTGGGTTTCAGAATTTATCTGTTCTAGGATCAATCTGGAAGCCGTAAGTTTCTGAGAAAATAAACTTACAGAGAAAAATTTTTATTCAGGAACACTGTTTGTTGGGGCGTGGCATACTGTGGTAATTTGAAATATCTGGCTAAAGCTTGCATAAGAGTAACTTCCAGATTGGCCTCTTGACTTTGTTTGAAATCTCTTAGCTGCTGAAACTTTATTTTGTTCCATTTTTCCCTCCCTTTTGGTCATTCTCAATCCCACAATGCCAGGTCAGTTTCATCCCTGGGAGTCATGTCCCAAGTTGCTAGGGAGACTTAAACCCCTTGGAGTCATGTCCCCTATGGTGGGGAGGGTAATGAGTTTATTTGCAGAGTTGACTGAAAGAGAGAGGCAGACTACATCTTGATCAGTGTCTAGAATATTGCCTTCACTATAGTAGATATTCAATAATTATGTATTGATAAAATATCAGATTGCAACATTATATGGGATTGTTGCCTCTGTTACATTTGTGCTCTTCTGTAGTGTTTTAGATTTATTGATGGATGATCATTTTGGTTTATACAGCACCTACCCTCTCACTTAGGAGCACTGGGGTGACAGGGTTTTTGGAATCAGTTCTTTTTGATATGAAGTAATTATTTTGGCATCTAAATGAGTCTCTGTCTCAATGTACCCCAAATTTTCATTTCTATCTTCTAAACTCTCCTGCTTCCAAGAATTTTCAGACATTTAGGACTGCAGTTAATTAATAATCTCCATTATGGCTTCTGGATGTTGACTGACAGAAGGAAAGTAGAAACAAGTTAAATAGAATAGTACTTAGTACTTTATATTTGAGAGACTTCAAAGACATTAGTTAATCAATTTTCTAACACCTTGGAGAAGTAATAAATGGATTTTTATTATGTATTTCATAACAAAGAAAATGAGATAATATTTTAATCCCCTATTGAAAAGTTGACATTCATTTGGGAGCAATTTGACTTACTGTATAATAATTATAAGATAGTATATCTTTATACATGGAACAACTAGATAGAAGACCAACAAGATTGTTCAAATTGAAGACTTAGAACAACTCTATAGGCCATCAGGATCTAACAGATATATATAAAACACTTCACCCAACAACAGCAGAATACACATTCTTTTTACGTACACATGGATCATACTCCAGGATAGACCACATGTCAGGGCACAAGACAAGTCTCATTAAGTTTAAAAATATTGAAATCGTAGACAGTATCTTCTCTGCCTACAGTGGAATGAAGTTAGAAATAAATAACAGAAGAAAACCTGGAAAATCTTCAAAGTATGTGGAAATGGAACAACATTCCCTTAAACAACCAGTGTGTTAAAGAAAGATTCATAAGGAGAATAAGAAAATATTTAGAGACAAATGAAAACAGAGATAGAACATATCAAAACTTACAGAATGCAGTGAAGTCATACTCAGAGGGAAATTTACAGCTATAAACACCTAGATTGAAAAAGAAGAAAGCGCTCATATCACTAACTTCACATAATGAGGAACTAGAACAGAAAGAGCAAGTAAACTGAAACTTAGCAGAAGGAAGGAAATAATTAAGATTAGAAAGGACTTAAATACAGAATAGAAAAATAATTGAGAATCAATGAAACTAAAAGTTAGTTCTTTGAAAAGGTCATAAAATTGTCAAATCTTTAACTAGACCAAAAAAGAAAAAGAAGAAAAGACGCAAATAACTAAAATCAGAAGTAAAAATGGTAATGTCACTTCTATCTTTACAGAAACAAAAAAGATTACAAGAGAATACTATGAACAGTAGTTGTACACCAACAATTTAGGTGGTATAGATGAAATGGACAAATTTCTAGAAAAATGCAAATTACTTAAACTGACTCAAGAAGAAATAGAAGGGTGGGCCACGGTGGCTCAGCAGGCAAGAATGCTTGCCTGCCATGCCAGAGGACCCGGGTTCGATTCCCATGCCTGCCCATGAAAAAAAAAAAAAGAAATAGAAAATCTCAGTAGACCTATAACAAATAAAGAGATTGAATCAATATTCAAAAAAACCTTACATCATAAAAAAGTCCAGGACAAGATGGTTTCACTGGTGAACTCTTTAAAGAATTAATACCAGTCCTTCTCTAACTCTTCCAAAAAATTCAAGAGGAGGGAGCACTTCTTAGTTCATTCTATGAGGCCAGCAATACCCTGATACCAAAACCAAATAAAAACAGCAGAAGAAAAAAAATTTACAGGCCAATTTCCCTTATGAATACACTTGCAAAAATCCTTAACAAAATACCAGTAAACTGAATCCACTAGCAAATTGAAAAGATTATTCACCATGACCAAATGGATTTATCCCAGGAATGCAAGCTTTTTCAAAATATGAGAATTAAAGTAATATACCAAATTATTAGATCAAAGAAACCCCCCCCACATTATCATTTCAATAGATATAGAAAAGCCACTGACAAATTCAACACCCTTTCATGATTAAAAGTCAGTAAATTAGTAATGGAAAGGACCTTTATCAACATAATAATTAAGTCCATATGAGAAACCTGGAGCTAATATATTCAACGGCTGAAGACTGAAAGCTCTGTCCCTCCCCACCACCCCCCCCCCAAGATCAGGAACAAGTTAAGAATGCCTGTTTTTACCACTGCCATTCAAGATTGTACCAGAGGTACTAGGCAGAGCCTTTAGTCAAGAAAAAACAATGAAACTTTTCAGATTGAAAGGCAAGAAGTAAAACCATCTTAATTCACATATTACTTGATCCTATATAAAGAAAATACAAAGGAATCCACAAGAAAGCTACAAGAGCTGATACATGAATTCAGCAAAGTGGCAGGGTACAAGGTCAACGTGCAAAAATCAGTTGCATTTTTGTACACTAGCAGTGAACAATCCAAACTGGAAATTAAGAAAACCATTACATTTACAATGGCAACTGAAAGAATAAAAGATCTAGGAATAAATTGAACAAAGTAGTTGAAAGACTGGTATGTTAAAAAGTACAAATTATTGCTGAAAGAAATGAAAGAAAACTTAAATATATGGGAAGACATCCCGTGTTCATGGATTGGAACACTAATATTGTTAAGAAGTTGATACTACCTAAAGTAATCTGCAGATTTAATACATTTCCTGTGAAAATTCCAACACCCCTTTTTGCAGAAATGGTAAGGCTGATCCTCAAATTCATATGGAATTGCACAGGGCTTCTAATAACCAAAACAGTTTTTAAAAAGGACAAAGTTGGAAGACTCATACTTTAATAATTTATTACAGTTACAGTAATCAAAAGAGTTTGACACTAGCATAATGATGACATATAGACCAATGAAATAGAAATGAAAGCCCAGAAATAGCCCCAGATATCTACTGCCAATTGATTTCCAACAAGGGTGCCAAGTCCACTGAATAGGAAAAGAGTAGTCTTTTTAAAAATGATGTTGGGAAATCTGTATATCCATATGTAAAAGAATGAATTTGGGCCACTACCTCATACCGTGTAAAAAACAAACTCAAAATCAATCAGTGATCTAAACATAAGGGCTAAAACAGTAAAACTCTTAGAAGAAAAAATAAAAAATCTTTATGACCTTGGATTTGGCAGTGGATTCTTAACTGTAACACCAAAAGCATGAGCAACGAAAGAAACAATAGATAAATTAAACTTCATCAAAATTAAAAACTTGTATGCATCAAGGGCATTATAAAGACAGTGAAAAGACAACCTACAGAATTGGAGAAAATAGTTGCAAATCATACATCTGGTAATATATATAATATCCAGAATATATAAAGTACGATTATAAGTCAACAACAAGAAGCCAAACAACCCAATTAACAAGCAGCCAAAGGACTTGAATAGACATTTTCCCAAGGGGAATATACATGAAAAGATGGTTCACATCATTAGCTATTAGGGAAATGCAAATCAAAACCACAATGTGATACCACTTCACACCCACTAGTATGGCTACTATTAAAAAATGGAAAGCAACAAGTGTTGACAAGGATATGGAGAAACTAGAACTCCTGTTCTAGTCGGAATGTAAAATGGTACAGCTGCTGTGGAAAAAAGTTTGGCATTCCTCAGAAAGTTAAACATAGAATTACCACATGACCCAGTAATTACATGCTTAGGTATAAACCCCAAAGAATTGAAAGCAGGGATTCGAACAGATACTTGTATAGCAGTGTTCATAGAAGCATTATTCATAATAGCCAAAAGGTAGAAACAGCTCAACTGTCCATTGATAGATCAGTGGATTAACAGAATGTGGCATATCCATACAATGGAGTATTATTTGGCCATAAGAAAGAATAAAGTTCTGAGACATGCTGCAACATGGATTAACCAAAACATTGAGTGAAGCATCAGACACAAAAGTATAAATATTGTATAGTCCACTTATATGAAATACCTAGAATAAACAATTTGTAATACCTAGAATAAACTACTTCTAGAAACAGAAAGTAAACTAGAGGTTACCAAAGGCTGGAGGAGGAGGATGAATGGCGAGTTATTGCACAATAGGTAAAGAGTTTCTGTTTTGAGTAATGAAAAAGTTTTAATAATGAAAAGGTGGTGGTGATAGTGGCATAACATTGTAAAAGTAATTAATGCCACTGAATTTTACACTTAAAAATGATTAAAATGGTAAATTTTACGTTTTGCATATGTTACCACAGTTTTAAAATTTTACAAGTGAAAATAAAGAAACTGCATGGACTACTATGAAAAGAAAATGAGAAGCTCTTCATGCCAAGTGGGAACACTAGGAGAAGACAGATACTTTGACATTCTACTTGGCAATTTTTAATTTAGGGCAGTGATAGGAATGAACTGGTAAATACTTTGGAGTCCTGGAAGGCAGATGATATCACAGAAACACAACCAGGAGTCCCTCAGAAAATAATTGTCATGAGTGATCCTGAAAAAAATATATTTTTTGTGGTTTTCTTTTGGTGATAAGGCTTGCCAGGGGGACTTACCTAAACGTAGAAAAGAAGGGTGGAATATTACAATGATCTTGTTAGGAGTTGGAAAAGACTTATGGAAAATTTGTTCTTCAAACTAGTAGTCACTTTATTCTTCCCACCACCATAAAAAGAAAACTATAAATAAAATCATTCCTTTTTCTCTAAAGTGCTATGTTCCTGAACATGCCCCCATGACTTTGATAATGATGTTCTCCCTATAGAGATATCTTTCTCTTCAGTTTTTCACCTGATAAATAGAGGTGACTTCTATATTAACTTTATAATCTTCCAGGGTAACATTGCTACTATACTTCTTGAAGTTCTGTAATAGTTTATTATATCCCTTATCACACTCTATTTGTTGACATGTCAGTCTTCTGTCTTTGACTGTGAAGGGCAGAAATTGTATCTCTTATTCATCTTTGTTTCCCTAATAAAGTACATGGAACATAGTAGGTACTAAAAATATTTACCAAATTAGATAAAATCTGAATTCCTAAAGTGAGTACTTAAGATTGTCAGACTATGACTTGAAAAGAGAAATAGAATTAAACTAGACCCCAGAAGTGCCCATTTAGCAAAATTCCACACAGGATCATCAGGGGATTAATGAGATAATTCCCTTTGATTTAAATAGCCCATCCCCAGTAAAGTATATGACTTCTTCCTGTAGGTCATCACCATGCTCAAGTAGATTTACTTAGGCTTTGATGTAAATTACCCATGACTGATCCATGGATTTGCTGCTTGGTGCTTCTGCCTATACCTTCACCCTGTTTTTGTATAAGGGATCTTTTAATACTCAGAGCCTACAGCATTGTCCCCTCTATAAACCTCATAAAAGCCCTTTCTTTATATGGTCATTTATTATTTAACAGGAGATGGATTTGTATTCCATTTTGGACCTAGTCATTAAGTAGGCACCTCAAAAAAAAGTGTACATGGAGATAAGCTATAAATTCAGACTGTATCATCCTGGAAGTGAAGCTCCTGTTCTGTTCGTTTGGATTGAGTGCAACAAACTATACCTCAGGTAAAGAAAGATAAATATTAGGCACTTCCTATGACCAAGTATGGCTATAGGTACCATACATACATTATTTCATTTTATCTGATAATCCTATAGGATAGGCACTGTTAACCCCATTTTGTAGATAAAGAAGCTGAAGCTAGAGGAGATTAAAACATAGTTAAGGTCATTTAACTGGAAATGATGAAACCAGGATTCAAATGCCGGTCTGATCCCAAGGCTAATGATAATGCCATAACACGATCACGCCTAAGAGAGAAGACTGCCCTCATATCTACTTTTGGTAAACACATCAAAAACAGGTAGCAAGTTGGCATTTCATTCTGAATGCTTTGAGATCTCTTGTAATTCATCTCCAGACTTTACCTGTCCACTCCTGCATCCATTGTCTACTCAACACAGTCCATTGGGATATCCAAAGATGGTCACTCAACATGTCTAAAAACCAGACTCTTCATTCCAGGGCTTCCACGCAAACATGCTTCTCCCCAAGTCTTTCTCTTCTCAGGCAATGGCACCTCTATTCTTGGTTTGTAACACCTAAACAGAGGAATCATCCTAACTTCTTTTTTTCCCCTCACAGACCTCACGTCCAGTCTGCCTAGAAATCCTGCAAGATTTACCTTTAAAATGTACCTCAAAAGATTGTTAAGAGCATGAAATGAGTTGATAGTTACAAAACTGTTAGGACAGTAAGCGTGTAAGAAGCGCTGTATGTGTAGTTACTTAGTAAAATAAATATCCAGGATCCTATCCCTTTTCCTTACCTCTGCTGCTCCTTCTCTAGTTCTAGCCACC
>PVIY010056035.1:0-13475 GCA_004026745.1 Myrmecophaga tridactyla | reverse complement strand
TTTCCTGAGGGAACAAAGTTCTTATCTTTCAGTGTTCTTCCTTTGTACTTAAAATAACCATTTGGGGTAAACAAACATTCTCTTCCTCCTAGACTGTCTTACATAAATCAGATAACAGAGCAGCTTACTGCCACCACCACCCTAATGCCATCTACTCCCAAGTAGTTCCGCAGGTCTTATGTTAATCCTATCTCCTACAGAAAAGGAGGAATACTTCTCTTAATTTTTAGTTTCTTGGATTAATTCATCACATACTGAAGATTGAGAGGACCAAATAGCACTTTTCTTTACCCAAATATGAAATATTCAAGTAAGAGAAACAGATGTCAGGGAGATGAAGATTGAATTATGACAACTACTAGCAGGATGTTGAGTTGTAGAAAGAGTGGAGGTAGGATTGCCCAATGGGATTCCTAATCATGAACACCTTTACAAGACAGACCTAAGAAACACTCACTAGTGGTAGGCAGCTCAAGGTGTCCCAACACTGAAAACTCCCTGGTTCTACTTTACTACAGCTGGTGTTCTCAGGTCATGTTGTTTGCAGGACTCAAGCCTCCCTACACTGAGCACTCAGGTAAATCTCTGCTTTTCACTGGGGAAGCAAAGGATAGTGTAAGGAAAAGGTAGATCTTACTTTACAGAGAGATCTCTGTGCATGCAGAGAAAATAATGAAACTGGAAGCTAATATCAATATTCTACATTTGTCAATTTCTAATGAGAAACATATGTCTAAAGAAAAGGACATAATACTTTCTTGAATAATACAAATCTGTAAATGTAGTTAAAGGACTTTTCAGACAATAAGTTTGCTTCAATGCCACTAAAATGAACAAGATAAAACTATGTTTTCCCATATAAATAACAGTTTATACTGTGCTGGACATGAGAATGCACAACCTCTTCTCCCAACTACAGGGACATAAGACACCCAGGGTCAGCATCTTTACTCTAAGATCAGCCCCATGTTTGTGTAACGGTCAGGGGAGCAAAGGGCTCCTCTGAGCCAAGGACCAAGCTTGAAGACCAAACTAAGGCAGGCCAGGTCCTAAGAGATGCTGGACACATTTGTTGGCAATTGTTTACAAGATCCTAGCCCCAGCATAGCTCCCCTCTTGGTTCCAACCTGAATCAAAAGAATGTCCCAATCTGGAATCCAAATGAGGTTTCTGGGTGTCACTGGAAAAGACTCACCAGGCTGTCTGGAGCTGTCTCAGATCTCTAATTCTGTTGAACATTTCAGGAGAAGTGTACATGGGAGAACATTTCCTCCCGGGAAAATGAAACTTTCCTAATAGAGACACTTCAGTGGAAAACACACAATCCTATAACTAGAGACCATCATTTTGACAACCTATTGGAATCTGAGTTTTAAATGGGCTCTATGTTTCTAGCTACTCTCCCCAGTCCATCTCCACATTCCTGCTGGACACTTGCAACTGAGATCTCATAGAAACTCTGACCAGCCCTGATATGCTTCCGTCCTATGGGGAGGATTAAGAGTACTTACAGTTTCAGATTGAAACTCTCCAGGCCTTCCCCTCTTGGCTTGAAAGCATGGTCTCATGAGCAAGAAGGGATATGTTCATGGAGTAATACCCAGGATTAAAGCTTAATTTCATGAATGAGTTTTGAGTGAAACAAGGAAACATTAATTGTTTGATCACTTTCACTCTGGACTTAGTTCCAGAAAAAGTGTCTGAGTCAGGACACTTTATAATACACTTTATAATACACTTTATAATACATGCTGACCTCTGATCTTCCTGGAAGAAAGCTTCCTGGAAGGGAGCTTTAATTGGGAGAAGGAGCCCTATGATGTTGTTGCAACAAGCTTTTGTGGTGAATCTCCTCTTCAGTGACCTGGGAAGTTAGTGGCAGAAAGAAAGAATGTTGGTTCAAGTAGCACAGACTCAACATTCTTAGCAAATTTTCATAGATAGGTGATAATTTGCTGCTTGACCCTAGGGCCACTTTGCAGGCTTATTATATATATATATATATATATATATATATATATATATGTATATACACTTTGTATACTCTATGGTGGGGTCACAGTTCATTCTTTTTTCCATGTGAGTATCCCACTATTACAGCACAAGTTGTTGAAAATTTTTTATTCTTTGTTTATTTTTGTTGGTTTCCTTTATTTGTTTGTTTTGGGAAGTGCATGAGCCAGGAATTGAGTCTGAGTCTTCAGCATGACATGTGAGAATTCTACCATTGAACTACCCTTGCACCCCCATTGTGTGGGTTTTAAAGATAATTTTCATGAATTTACTTTAGAGTTTTGTTGAGACATGTTAGCAGATTATCTCAGAGGGTTGTGCCAGAACTAATCGTCAATGGATGACTGACCCTGATCTTCTTCATCTTATATGAGATTAGTTCTCATCTTGTAGAATTGGTATGTATGGAATAATACAAAAACTCTTTTCATTTGTTTAGCTTTTCCACCCTGCTTAGTTATTGCAATTCATTTCTATATTATTGGGTCTCAAGAATTCATTGATTCACAGAAGTAGTATTTTAATATATACATTGTTTAGCTCTCAAGCAGTTGATTTGCATTGGGTTGTCTCCAATTTCTACTTATTACAAAGAAGGAAACTAGTCAGCTTATGGATGTAGATAGGTAAGAAAAATTTTTCTGTTGTATTAAAAGAAAAACAAGACTGGAAAAAACTGTAAATTCTCAAAATGTATTTAGAATGTCATACCATTAATGTCACAGGAAAGGAAAATCGTGAAATCTGGAGGGACAGATGACAAAAAGATAAATAGCACCAAAATTTTCCTAAAGGGTAAAGGTAACATCAGATTGGATATAAGATAGCAAGATTATCTTTAAATTGATAAACTCTGAGATTGAAAAAATTGCTAGATTGGATCCGTTAGAGACCAGATATCTAAAGTCATATAGGGTTTGCTTTCAACCTGAAGAAAATTCACCAAAACCAAAATAGAACTAAACAAACAAAACAAATCTCCCCCAGTGGTATTTGGTAAGAGGGAGAACAAACATTGTGTAAAGAACCACCTCCTTAATTCCATCATAGAACAAAAGAATTCACTATTATGAGGAAAGAAAACACAAGCACGCACACACACACACACACACCATCCTATAAGCATTGGTGAGATATAAAAGAATGTCAAAAGAGAAAAAAAAATCAAAACTATGTCCAGAACCACCTCCCTTTCATTTACTGAGGGGATAAAAGTAAATTTACTGAGGGATAAATGTCTTAACCTGCAGGAGAAATACTCTGAAATTCACAGTTCAAGACTGTGGTGAGAAACCAAAGCAGTTTTGGAGGGAACATTTGGGAAAAGACACTGTGACCCAGGGAGTGTGCAGAAATACGTGATAAGCTAACCATTGCCTCAGGAAGAAGGACAAGACACTTGGATGATGCTGCACCAATGTCCATCCTGCTCATCTCCAAGTTTATCCCCTAGAAATGGGGATTAAAGAGAGCAACAGTCAAAGAACCTGGTATGTCTCAGGTGATGTTTGTCTTCTTGAAGGGTGTCTGTGCACCTTTGTTACATTCTAAAGATGCATTTTGGTCTCCACTAGCAAGAACAGGAACACTAATTCCTTAAATGAAATTCTCATCACTAAGAAAGCTTTTTCCCACCAGGAGATGCAGAATCAGTTGTAGGCAGTTGGATGCATGCTCAGGTTCCCAGGATATGCTGGAATATGATGTCCAAGAACACATATGAGTAGTTAGGGCCTCCTTTTGAGTACAGTCACTTAAGCTGTGCTTTAAAAAGCCTATAACTGTGCCTGAAGGATTAAGAATATTACAAGTTCTTTCTGGTGACTTTATCTGCTTCAAAGAAAAAATATAATGGGGTACTTGATAATATATTTATATAAAAAGATTTGATAATTTTAAGGAAAAATATATGTAAAATGATTAATATATGCTTGTCAGTTGATATGGCATTAGGCAGCCTCTTTGGATTAAAAAAAAAACATTGTGATCCTGTTAGTTTATTTTTTTATATTCATTTATATATAATAATAATCCCTGTGTATGATGCAATGCTTGACAAACATAGAATCATAATTTATAAGACTTGTAATATAAGAGCAGAGACCTGGTCCTTAATGCCACATGTTAAGGAGAGAACAAAGTGAGGTAATTATATGCTGCTCCTAGGGAAGGCCAGGCTTCCCCACTGCCCCATCCTTCCCCTACTATCATGGAAGAAAAGATGTTGGGTAGTGGATTATTTGCCAGAGTGTTCTCAGAAAATTCAGTTAAGTTTAGTGAAATAACTTCACATAGTTGGGAAATACACATTTTTCACATTTTCATGCATATCTATAAGATGGGGAAAACTTTCCACAATTTGCTTATACTTTTAAATAATATATGCAAGTACATATTTTTAAACATACAAGTGGTAACATTTTTAAAGAACTGGTCTGATTGGATCTTGGATATATCATAGCACTGCATCAAAAAGATGAAATGGCTGTTCTTGGGGGTTATACTTACGAATAAAGAAGAGGCTCCAGAGGCAAGGCCAGGGAGATCCTCCCCAGCCTATTCTCTGCACTTACCCTGTGGTTGGCCCCTCAGTGCCTTCTGTTGGTTGTGATGGCTCACTGCATACCAGCCCCTTCCTGTACTCTGAATTCAATTAATGGGCCCAATTCCTGTGGTTACACCTGTGGTTACACCTGGGACACCCAGACAAAAGGAGAACTAGAGTGAGTCATGTGTTAAGATACACCATCCCCATTAAATCCCAGTCTGAATCCCTGAGACCCTCACATGTGGGACTGCATCCTGATAAAGGAGGAACTATAAAGCTTTCTAGTTTTTATTATATTGTTCATGACTTCCAGAACTGTACACTGGATTTAAGTAAATGGGTTTATGGCTACAGCATATAGGTAAATGGTTGCTGAGGTTTCCGCATGTAAGTAAATGGGTGCTGTGGAGATGTCAGAATCAAACTAAATTTAGCTTTCACAAAGGTGATGCAGGTAAGGATAAGGAAGGGCTTCTGATGTAAGTTTAGACCTGGCAACAAATCCTTAATGGTCAGGGTCATTAAAAATGTAAAACACAATTAAAGTGGGACACTTTGGTGGGAGTTCAGACTGGTTAGATTTCCTTGATAAGCTGTAACCTCTGGAGTACCCAATCAGTGGATAAACAGGGGAGGGTCTGTGGGTCAGGCACAGGTATCACCTTCTCAGTGTTCTATTGTTTGGCAGCTGCCACTATTTTGTGTTTGGCTAGGTGACCGTTCTTACAAGATCATGAATAAATTCTCTTCTCCTCCACAATTGGATAAGCATTCTCCTTCAGGTATGGTGTTCCTTCTAACACCTTTGGGAGCTCATCCAGGATCCATGGCTTTAGAGTAGGACTCCCAGGGAAGATGATGGGATATCACACCTCACTGATTAAGTGGTTTCAGGCTCTGCCATGGGTGGGGGTGGGCACCTCTGGCAGCCAGAGAAACCCAAGACTGGATGCTTGGATCCTCTGATTGTGAATGAGAAAAAGGAAGGTCTGCCTCAGTGTGACCAGACAACTCTGTGCATGGTCCAAGATAAGAAAATAGCTGTTAAGTATTGTCTTGGTGGTCAGGAAGGATCCTGATGAGTCTGAGGTGGAGTGTGTGTGTCTGAGATGTGCAAAGCAAGTGCTGAGTCCCAAACCACCTCCATGAGAGAAAGGGGACTGGAGATAGATAAAGTGAAATGATCCTGAGGGAAAGTGACCTAAGGAAGACTCAGGATGGGCAATAGAAGTGGCCAACCTGCTGCAGAAAAAAGGGAGGGAGTGCCAGTAGAGGGCCCCAGGGACATTACCTTAGACAGTCCATTAGGGAGAATGTTAAAATATTGGGCCAATAATGATCAAACAAAGAAGAAGGACAAAAACAAAAAGTTTAAATATTGTTATATTTGAACCAAAGAAAGCATTGTGCCACCTGATCTATTCTGACCAAAATATGGAGCAGATGAGGATTGGCTTTGTGCAAAATGCATGCTTTATGTTAATGATATGAAGCCCTTCTCTATAGATGAGTTAGATTATGCCATGTGTTGGCTAAAGGGAAGGGTGACTCTTCTTTATCTTGTAAAGACGACTCCAGAGCCAGAGACTAAATCTTTAGAAGCTAAAGCCTGGGATTATTTATTGAGCCTTCCCCCACCCTGTGCTTTTCCCTTGAGTGAGGGACTGTTGGACCCTGAATTCTCAATGAAACTAACCTCCCTACCATCCCAGGGAGTGGGATGGTCAATTAGGGCCAACAGCTCCACCCATGACAATCCACCAAACATTGTGGAAGGAGTTGGAACAGTGTAAAAAAAAGATATAAAAGATTTCCCATTTCTGGGGGCTCCTGAGGGAAAAATATTCAGGGACCATAGACCTACTGAATCTCTATACCCTCTGAGAAAAGTACCTATTAGACCAGGGGAAATTGGTCTAATATTGATTTCCTTTGGCCTCTCTACATTTGGGTTAGAACAGAAGTGAGGAACTTTAAGGAAGAAATGAAATCATTACTGGATGATCCATCAGTGATAGCCAAACAACTGTATCAATTTTTAGGACCAAGTTTATATTCTTGGTTTGAACTTATGTCCATCTTGAATATCCTCTTGAAGGAGGAAGAGAGAGCCATGGTGATGGGGGTAGTTGTGGCAGAATGGGAAAGACAGCACCCACCCAGACAAGAGACAATGGCTGCAGAGCAGAAATTCCCTAATGTAGATCCCAACTGGAATAATAATAATCAGTAAAACAGGGTACAAATGAGGGGGGCTTAGAGACCTCATTATACACGGGATAAGGCTGGTGGTATACAAATCTCAGAACTTATATAAGGCCTTTGAAGTGGCCCAATAAAAAATATGAGGCTCCTACTGCTTACCTACAATGGTTGAGGACCATGCAAGAAAATATTCAGGAATGGACCCTGATAGTCCTGTGGCCCAAGAAATATTAAAAGTCAGCTAAATGAAGGGGTCTTGGCTAACATTCAGATAAAGATCCAAAAAAATAATGGGTGGATAGATAAACCACTGGAAGAGTTATTCAGAGAGTCACAGAAAGTATTTTAAAGAAGGAGAGTGGAAAGGCAGAAGTAGAAAGCAAAAGTCATAATAAGCAAGGTCAACCACATGGTCAAGAAGAGATTAGAAATAAAGCAGGGAGAAGATAGGCAGAGGCAAGATACAATAAAAGTCTGGGCCAGAGGAAATAAAGAAGGGAGGTGTTTAGGGGACTCACCAGGAAGTTATCACTGTGGGAAATCTCATCATTTTAAAAAGGAGTGCCAGAATTTACAGAAGAAGGTCAGGTGATACCCTGATGAACTTTGAAGATTAGGGAGGTCAGAGGCTCCTAGTTTCAACTGGGGACCTGTGGTACATCTGAAGGGGGGCTCATATCAGGAAGAAATTACATTTTTGGTAGACACTGGGTCAGTTTGATCTTCTGTGAACCACATCCCAAAAGACATTGAATGCTCTGGTAGCTCCCTCACAGTCTGCGGAGCCAAAGGGGAAGGATTTGAAGTCCACATTTTCAAATCTACTAATATCTATTGAGAAAGAAACCAAGTTATAAGTTCCTTGTTGTGCATTCCAGAAGCTGGGAGTAATATTGGGAAGAGACCTAATAGTACCCATTAGACTGGACTGGAGGTAAGGGATGGCCAAATAGAAGTTGTTTTAGCCTTGCTTACTGAGGAAGATGAGGAAGACATGCAAGAAAAAGTACGGGTGAGTGAGGGAAACTGGGGGTGCTGCAATTTTCCCCTATAAAAATTAAAACGTAAAAGGAAGGGGGGCTCATTTGTCAAAGACAGTATCCCATCCCATTGAAGGGGACACAAGGACTTCAGACCATCATTGAAGGCCTCTTTTGTGATGGGATCTTGGAAACCTGTATGTTCCCTTTCAATACTCCCATTATTCCCCAGAAAGCACATGGCAGTTGGAGGATGGTATAGGACCTCAGAAGCATCAATCAAATAGTTCAAGTTATACTCTTCTCAGTTGAATTCCCTACAATCAGAAGTGGTTCAGTGTAGTAGGTCCCTACAATCAGAAGTGGTTCAGGGTAGTAGATCTGAAGGATGGGTTTCGTGCATGCCCTCTTGACCTAGAGAGTAGGGACTTATTCACCTTTGAATTGGAAAATCCTTTCACTGGAAGGCGGCAATGATATAGGTTGACAGTTCTACCACAGGGTTTTACAAAGCCTCCCAATCTCTTTGGGCAGGAACAAGAAAAACAGTTGGAAAGGTTTTTAATCCCATCTGAAATAACCCTTTTATAGTATGTTGATGATCTGTTAATGTCAGGTAAAGAAAAACAGGGGGTTGCCCAGGCTACAAAGGAACTGTTGTACTTCCTAGGGACCAAGGACTAAGGGCATCAAAAAATAAACCGCAGTTTGTTGAAAGCGCAATTAAGTACTTAGGCCATCTCATAAGTGCAGGAAAAAGGAGATTAAATCCAGAGAGAATTCAGGCCATAGTTGGATTCCCTATTTCCTGAACAAAGAGGGAGCTATGTAAGTTCTTAGGATTAGTGGGGTACTGTAAGTTGTGGATAGATTCCTATGTCTCTCAAACTAAAGGGTTATACCTAAAACTGTTAGAGGAAGAGCCTGAAAAATTAAAATGGAGGAGGGGGAAGTTGATGCCAAAGAAGGACTCAAATGGCCACTGGTACAGTCTCCTGTTCAGTTTCTCTTCCCTATTTCAAGATTCCTTTCCATCTCTTTGTTACAGCAGATAAAGGATCAGGATTAGTGGTTCTAACCCAAATGTAGAGAGGCCAAAGGAAACCCATAGCCTTCCTTTCTAAACTTTTGGCCATGTCTGCAGAGGATGACCAGAGTGCATTCAGGCGGCTGTGGCAACCACTCCCCCCGTAGAAGAATGCCCCTTTGGAGGGGCATTAGTGCTCAGTACACCTCATCAAAATGCAGGGAGGTGATTCACTGATTCCTAATACCCAAAGTATGAGGTAATTGTAATGGAGAATGATGACCTGGATTTGACCATAGACAATAACTCGATACTGGTCTCCTCTCTTTGGAAAGGGTCTGAACAGACAGAAGCCCTTGGACATGACTGTTTGGACTTACTTGATTATCAAACCCAAGTTTGGCCTAACAGTGGGTATCTTCCTTTATGTTCAGGGGTAAAATTGTGCATAGAGAGTCTCCTATGTCCCTGGAGGGAAAGAGGTGCAATGATTATGCAATTGTGGGTGGACTAACTTATGAAGTAAGGGATACTAGTAGATTGACCAATGATTAGTCAACTCAAACTTGCTAGTTGCATGTATTAAGCCAAGTCCTCAAATTATTAGGAGGAAAAGATGTTACAGTCTACACTGACTCTAAATATGCATTTGGGGTAGTCCACACCTTTGAAAACGTTTGGAAAGAAAAGGGACTAATAATAGCAAGGGGAAGGAATTGGTCCATAGAGAATTAATAAAACAAGTATTAATTAATTTACTCTTACCAAGAGAAATTTCAGTGGTGAACATAAATGGACACCAGAATGTCCATACCTTTGAGGCAAAAGGCAACAGGCTAGCAGATGAAAAGGGCTAAAGAAGCTTCCCTTCACCACCCCCATTGAAGTTCATGGTCTTAATACCCTCAATTTGCAGAGAATATGACATACATATATTCTTTGAGAAGGAAGTAAAGGAACTGGAACAATTGGGAGCAAATCCAGACAGTCAAGGGAGATGGGTCCTTCTAGATTGCAGTCAGATGTTGAATAAAAAGGAATCAAGTTGCTTTGGACTAAGTATCTACTCATAGCTCTGTTAAGAAATAGAATTGCCCTTAGGAAAGAATTAGGAATCTCCCCTTATGAAATGCTCTTTGGCTTGCTTATTCCAAGAAGAACCAGAGATAACCCTTCCTTAGAATCAAAGAACCTTTTCCTTAAGAATTAAATACTAACTGTGTCCTCTACTCGGTCATCCCTCAGACACTGTGGCTTGCTGGTCCACACTACACCTCTTGAATTTGCTGTACATCAAAATCAGCCTGGCAGATGGGTCTTCATCAAGTCTTGGAAGAAGTCCAAACTCCAACCATCTTGGGAAGGACCTTATCAAGTTCAGGATGGCAGGCCCACTATACCCAAGTGAAAGGACCAATACCTGAGTCAGATGATTACTTTGATTACAGGGAAATAATTCCAACTTTGGACAAGTTAAAAATTACATTGAAGAGACAATAGTTAGGCAATTAAGGGGTTTTCAGATTTGGGGGTTTGGAGTCTGTAATTTAACTTAACATAATTAATAGTGACCCTGATCAAAAGGCAGATGAGGGATCTGAGGCCCAATTTAAAAATGAGAATAATTATACTAGTCATAATGCTCCAAATTGAGCATTTGGACACAACAAGCCTTGTCAAGTTGGTGGTGAGTGCAGTTGAAGGTTTGAAGACCCCAAATGTACAGTTTAATGCTTGTCCGATGGTGGACCACGGAACCTTGATGAGTCAGCAATGGTTAAGTTGTGAAAATGGGTACTTGTATCCAGAGCAAATAAGCAATCACAAATACTCCCCTTGGTCACAGGGTCTTGCCACCCATGAGGTTTTATGTGTTGGGCTACCCAATAGAAGGAGTGTACTATGGCCATTGATTGGGGTTCACAAAAATGGCAGGACCTCCAAAATAAAATACCCCCTTACAAAGAAAATCCCCCACCAAATTGCCAATTTCTCCAGTATAAACCTGTACTGATGAAGATAAAAAAGGCAGACAAAATCAGTATCACCACTTAGAGTAGAAAATTCATTTGGGGCTCAGACAGTTGCACCTCCTCTGATCAACTATATGGAATGTGGGTAGAAATTACTGCAGGGAAGTTTCTGGGAGAATTCTGGATGCAGGCCCTCTCCCCAATGACAATAATGCTCTTTTCAATTGGCCCTTAAAGAGCACCTTAGGACACTCACCTAGAGGTTAGTTCCCTAATACAGAATGATGCCAAAGTTGTCAGCGAGGACAGGACAGAAGAATTAGAACAAACAGTAAGAGTAGGGACAGGGTGAAGAGATACAAATACTGGATGGAATGGATCAAATATATAGTCCAGAAACCAGATAAAAGCAACTGCTATGATTGCACAACAGGCCAACCCACTGCTCTTGTCATGCCCTTTCCAATAAGTATGGAGGAACACAAAAAGGAGTTCAAGTGCATGGTACGACCCTGGTGAAAATTGTAGTATGTTGTCATTTCTTCTCTATCCAGTCAGGAGCAGAAATGTCAAGGCCCTACTGGCTTCTTGCCATGGTTCAGGAAACCACTCTGCCAGTCTCTTTAGGCAGGAAAAAGGGCTACAGGACCTTGGGACCATGTTCTCACATACCCAAGCATGGGATGTGATGGAAGGTAATACTGGCAGTTTCTCCAGCTTCACCACTCCATGAGCAGGCTTTGGTGGCACTGAGGAAAGGGCATCCTCTGTCCAATTTTGCCCAATGAGTGGAAGGGGACCTGTGCTCTGGCCCAATTGACCAACACATTCACCATGGTGTTTGAAAAGGAGCAGGATCAAGTTGATTTAGAAATAGGCATGCCAAGAGAAATCCCAGATGAGTTTAAGGCTGAAAACCAAGTACCTGCAGGACTTGAGTCATCCTAATTCTGGTGGATCGCTATCAACAAAAATGTGGATTGGATTAATCAGCAAAGTATGCAGTTGAAGAAATAGCAGAACAGTTGGATGCTACTAGCCAAATGACCAAAGAAAATAAGATGATCCTAAACATGATATTAGCTGAAAAGGGAGGTATTTGTGTTATGGTCAGGGGTAGTTGTTGTACATTTATCCCCAATAATACAGCCCCAAATGGAACTAACACCAAAGCTTTACAAGATCTGAAGGCCTTATCTGAATAATTTGTGAAAAACCCAGGCATTGATGACCCCCTCACAAGATGGTTAGAAAACTGGTTTGGGGAATAGAAAAGGGTGGCACTGTCCATGCTAACTTCTTTAACCATCATAGCTGGGGTATTCACAATATTTGGGTACTGAATTATCCCAGATGCCAAAGGGTTGCTCAGATATTCATCAAGAACCTCCTTAAAGAGGAAGATCCCTATGATTAAGAGTGTGAAAAGGCTCTTAACAGGTTCAAAGAGAGACTAAAATGTGAAAACTAAAGATTTGAAAAGAAAGAGGATTTGTAAGAATCTAGCTAAGTTTAGCTTTCACAAAGGTGATGCAGGCAGGGAAAGTGGAGGGCCTCTGATGCAGGCTTAGAACTGGCACCAAATTCTTACTGGGCAGGGTAATTAAAAATGTAAAATATAATCAAAAGGGGGAAACTTTGGCAGAAAGTTTAAATTAGTTTTATTTCCCAGATAGGCTGTACCCTCTGGAGTATCCATCAGGGGAGAAACAGGGGAGGACCTGCAGGTCAGGCACAGATATAATCACCTCAGCATACTGTTGTTTGCTGTGCCAGACAGACACCATTTTATGTTTGGTCAGGTTCCCGTTCTTGTAATATTGTGAATAAATTATTTTCCCCTCCACAATCAGATCAGCATTTGTTCTCCTTCAGGTACAGTGTTCTTTCTAACAGAGGTGCAAGAGGTGATTTGCAAGAGAAAAGTACATTTTTATATAAAGAAGAAGAGCAGGGGGGAAGGTCCCTGTCTGTAAGGCAATCTGGGGAAATAAATGCTGACTGTGCTGGCAGTAAACATATCCTCTATTAGGAATCCCCCTTTCACATATCCTAGTAATTCTAGTCCAGGAAATGACCCAAAGAAGCTTTTCTGGAAGATGGATGTGAACTTATTGGGGAAAGTACCCATATATCTCTACTCCCAGGTATGAAACACCTATAGAAAGACACATATACTATGTATATGGTGTGTGTGTGTGTGTACAGAAGTTTCTAGTTTTCTTGATAGATTCATAAAGGAATGGTAGTTTGGAGCTCCACTGTTCTCAGATTTTCTCATGTCAATCTACAGTGCAACTTTATGAACATATTCATGGTATATGCTGTTAGATGTTGCCGTCCCTGTTATTAGTGTTATATACTGCAGGGAACCAGAAAGTACCTGTAAATGTCCTCACTTTGACCACTGAGATGTCACATGTATGTGGCTGGTCAGTTCAACTAAATACAGCCTGAGGGACTTCCCCAATATACTGACTGATTTAAATCACCTTTTCTCTGAAAACTGCTTTCCTCCATGTACTATCAGGCACAGACCCTGAATGCAACATATTGAAACTAAGTTATTTAATATCAGTCAAATGATTGAAATAATAAGTAAGGAAAGGGATATGTCACTTGCATCAGGACAAGTGGATAAGGCTATGATGTGAGGCAAACCTGGCTCTAGCCAGATGCTAATGGAACCAATGACAACGGCAGATTTTGGACATTAAAAACAATTTCAT
>PVIY010056034.1:0-13473 GCA_004026745.1 Myrmecophaga tridactyla | reverse complement strand
TGATGATGAATATACAACTATGTGATTAAAAAAGAATGTTCATATTGTATGTTGATTGGTTTTATTAAAAAAAATTTGTAATAAAAAAATATATATCTGTTTCAGTCCCTGTTTTCAATTCTTTGGGGTATATATCTAGATTTAGGGTCATATGGTTATTCTATGTTTAACTTTCTGAGGAACTGCCAAACTGTTTTCCACAGAGGCTGCATCATTTTACATTCCCACCCACAATGTACAAAGGTTCCTATTTCTCCACATCCTTGCCAACACTTGTTATTTTTCCATTTAAAAAAAATAGTAGCCACCCTATTGGGTTTGGATTTGGATTTACCGCACCCTAATGGCCTGAAGAATTTTGATTAGAAAAGCATTAAATTTTCATTTTAGAAAATTTTAAAACTACATTTAAAAGAAAAAAAAATAATCATTTAAATATACTATCTAAAGATAACCACTACTAATATTTTATGTACAATACTCATAATCTTTTCACTAAATATAAATACATTCACATATTACATTTTGGGAAAAGAGGCCAAATTAAACATTTTTGTGCCACTTATTTACTTCTTTTCATTTACTAATGCTATAGCACAAACATAGTCCCATGTCTATATTTTCATCATCATTTTTAAAACTGTTTCATTGTATTCCATTGTATGAATAAACCATAATTTATTGAGCAGGTCCTATACTGACAGAAATTTAGATTCTATTGGTCAGGAGACACACCTAAAGGAATGTCAACCCACTCTAATACAGGTGTCAAGGTTGCCAGCAAAAGCACAACTCACACAAGCTCTGATAGGAGACATTTCACTCACATAGAAAAGAAACAGAGTAATGTGAGCTTCACTAGTGGGCATTGGTTTCCCATAGCCAGCAGGACACAGGGAGATTTTCTGTGTACAGCACCCCTCTCTTGCAACCGTGTGCTGCTATAGTGGAGGAATCCTGCTCATTCCGCATCCAGGGACAGATGTACCACCAGATTGTGAGCTGGCTGTCATAAAACATGGCCCCCACAGTTAGACTATCTTCAGTGAATGTTTATGTGTGCTTGGGGCAACAGGGGAAGGAATGTACTAACAGTCCCCTGATCTACTAGAGGTTTGTGTTTTATCCCACCAGGCTAGCACACATGGTCCTGAGCACAGGATGCTGTAGGTCCCAGGAATAGGTAGCAAGCTGCACTGGGACTGCCCACCACCACAATACTATAAGCAGTGCAATGATGGAACATCTTTGTACCTAAGACTTTATACATTGTGTGATCTTTTCTTTGCAATAAGTTCCTAGAAATGGGTATACATGTTTCTAAGACTTTCTATGTATATTTCCAAACTGCTCAAGTATGAGCAGTTAGGTTTGAGTTTCAAATCCTGATTTAGAGTCTCTAGTAATTTTGCCATAGGCAGAAACTTATGACTTTTTTTAGTAAAGTTTATTGAGATTTAGCATATATACATAAAAGTTCACAAATCAAAAGCAAGATAAAATTTTATAAAATGAATGTGTAAATAAAACCAGCACGCAGACTAAGACACAGGTCATAACCAAAATCCCAGAAGCCTTCTTCTGCCTTCTTCTTCCAGGCACTATGTGCTATAACCACATTCTCCCAGAAGGCTCCCAGCCTGTGACTGAACACAGCAGAGGTATTGGGACCTGGAAATTTCTGCCCAACATGAGCCCTCTCTGTGTGCTGACTGAGATTCTCTCTGTCACACTCAGGTTGAAGCTCTTCCAACCCAATCTTTCTTCCTCTCACCTCTCCTTTCACAAGTGTCAGACCCACATCACAGTCTAAAGACTTTCCCTGACTTTCCCTGCTCCTTTTCCCTTTTGTCCTTTAGTAGACATTACATTACTCTGTCTTCGTATCTGCTTCCCAGGGAACCTAATCAACACAGTTGGTACTGGAATGGTCCAAAACAACGAAACTCTGTTTGGGGCTGGACCTCATACCTCCTGGCTGGCAAGGAGGACCACCATCCCAAGTGAAATGTGGGCACAGATAGTCCTTGCCATAAGTGATAGGCCAATTGCTAAAAATATCACCAGTGGTGACTTGAGAGAATATCTCAGCAGAGAATGTCCTGGCTGGTGAGATGACTCAAGCCTTTGAAAATTTTAGGGAGTAGAGGGTGGGGGTGTGAGAGAGGGAGGGGGAGACAACATATGCAAAGACAATGGGATTGGCTGTTTGTTAAAAACTTGCAAATTCAAGATCCCCCAGAACAGTTGTATGCTCAGCCAAGGCATATCTGTTATTAAAGTCAGGTTCCTGGTTGAGAAAACCTGGGAACCTGAAACATGGGATGGAAGCATCTGGATTGGTACCCCCAAAGATAGTGGCTCTGCAAACTTCTCTGAACTCTCAGAATCTGCAGAAGTAGCCAAACCCTCCCTACTAAGAGCTAGCACCACCCATGTGGAAGAAGACACTGCAAAGTCCTCTCTCCCTCAAGGTAATAGTTGCCCTTATCAGGAGCTGTATCCACTTCTTCTCGGGCTTCTAGATAAATAACTATGGTTGAATCCCAGCCAGCCCATCGGGGGATACCCTGGACCTGATAAGGGCACTAATGGCCCTCCCTCAGTTCACATCCATGGCTGTATGCAGGGGAGGGAGGTGACCAGTAAGACCAGCTGAAGGAGGAGGAAAAATCATAAACTTGGTTTCAGATGGGTCAGGTTGATATGTAGGTGCAAGCCAAAAATGACTGGCAACTTCATTACAGCAACCCTCAATGTTGGTCTTGAAAGGCAGTGGAGAGGGAAAAGCTTCCCAATGGGCAGAACTATAAGCAACAGACCTGCTCAAGTACTTTAGTTGAAAAGAAAAGCGGCCTGAGGTGAGAATATTTGTGGACTTATGGACAGTGGCAAATGTCCTAGCAGGCTGGTCAGGGCCCTGGAATGAAAAACAATGGGAGATAGGAGATGAGGAGGTCTGGAATAGAGGCATGAAGATGGCTATATGGGAGTAGGCACAAAGTGAGAGGATTTTGTATCCATCCACCAAAAAGATCCTCCATGGAAGAGGCACTGAATGACCAAGGAGATAAAATGACTCAACCAGCAACATTGGCCAGACTATGTCATTGGAACTGGCATAAGGGCACAGGAGTGGAGTGACCACAGTGGCAGAGATGGAGGCTACATATGGGCCCACTTACCGAAGGTGACCTCACTATTGCTGCCCGTGTGTATGCAACCTGTCAGCAACTGAGAACAACACTCAACCCCTGATATGGCTCTATTCCTTGAGGAGACCAAGGGTTGTTAAGTTGACTAATGGAGCTCATTCTGTCCTAGAAGACCCAGAGATTCATTCTCACACAAATAGACACTGATTTGGGTATGGATTTGCTTTCCTTGTCTTCAGACATCAGCCGTCTTTGCTATTCAATGGTTTATAGAGTGCTTTAACCACAGGCATGGCATCCCACACAACATAGCCAGACTAGGGAACCCCATTCTAAGCAAAGGAGAAGCTACCAACCTGGTAGGGCAAAGGAATGGCCAGCTGAAGACATAGCTGCAGTGTCATCTTAGAGGCAATGTTCTTGGTGGCTATCCTCTAGGATGCAGTACATATACTGAATCAGAGACTTCTATATGGTGCTGTATTCCTAGGAAGAAGAAAATATGTACCTGGGAACCAAGATGTGGGGGTAGGAGTGGTCCCAATTAGCCTCATTTCCAGTAGCCCACAGGAGGATTTTGTGTTTCCCAGCCCTGAAACTCCAGGCTCTGCAGGGTTAGAGGGCTTGGTTCCTAAAGAGAGTGCACTCTTGTCAGTGGACTCAGTGAACTGTAAACTGTAGCTGCTGCCAGGGCACTTTGGATTCCTTGTGATAAGGAGCCAGCAGGCAAGAAGAGGAGTCACCATCTTGGCAGAAGTCATTGTTCCTGATGAGCAAGTGGAGGCAGAGCTCCTGGCCACAATGGGGGCAGGGAGGAATACATGTGGAACTCAGAGGACCCACTTAGGTGCCTCTTGGCACTCCTTTGCTGAATTGTGACAGTGAATAGACAAGTGCAGCAAACCCTGCTTGAGAAGGGCTTGGTAATCAAAGGCCCCCAGAATGAAGCACGATAGAGAATATGTGTGGACCTCATCCTCATAGAGGATGGCTTGTGAACCTCATCTGTGGCTGATTAAATCTGCAGTCAGCTAGGAGGCATGCCTGCTGCACTGAATGATGTTTGATTTAATTGGCTGGTGCTTAAATGAGAGCTCAGTGTAGCACAGCCCAAGCAGCTCAGCATACCTCACCTCAGCACTTGCAGCTCAGCCTTTGGAGATGCAGAAAGGAATCACCCCAGGGAAAGCTGTTAGAACCCAGAGGCCTGGGAAGAAGGCCAGCAGACATTGCCCTGTGCCTTTCCATGTGAGAAAGAACCTCAGTTGAAAGTTAGCTGCCTTTTCTCTTAAGAACTATACACTTTTAACTTAATAAATCCTCTTTTATTAAAAGCCAATCTATCTCTGGTGTGTTGCATTCTGGCAGCTAGCAAACTAGAACAAGACATTTCTCCAAAGAAAATAAACAAACATCAAAAAAAAAACACATGAAAAGATGCTTAACATCATTAGTTATTAGAAAAATGTGAATCAAAACCACAGATAATATTTGTTCCTGGATCTTGCCCAGGCCAAAAAACAAACAAACAAACAAAAAACCACAGATAATATTTCACACCCATTAGAATGGCCACTATTTGTTAAAAAAATAGAAAATTACAAATATACAAATATTGGAGAGGATGCAGAGAAATAGAAGCACTCATTAATTGCTGGCAGGAATGGAAAATGATGCAGCCGCTGTGGAAGACAGTTTGGTAAGTCCTCAGAAAGTACAGAATTATCATATGACCCAGCAATCCCACTTCTAGGTATATACCCAAAATAATTGAAAGCAGTAACTCAAATAGATACTTGCACATCAATGTTCATAGCAGCATTATTCACAACTGCCAAAAGATGGAAGCAACCCAAGTGTTCATTAACTGATGAATGGAGAAATAAAATGTGGTATTACATACAATGGAGTATCATTCAGCCATACAAGGGGATGAAGTTCTGATACATGCAACAACATGGATGAATCTTGAAAATATCATGCTGCATAATATAAGCCAGACACAAAAGAACAAACATTATATGGCCTCACTGATATGAAATAATTAAAATAAGCAAACTCATAGTGTCAGAATCTAGAATACAGGTTACCAGGGGGCAGGATGAGGGTTGGAAATGGGGAGTTAATCTTTAATTATACAGAGTTTCTATTTGGGTTGATTGTGAAGTTTTGGTAAGGGCTGGTGGTGATGGTCACACAACACTGTGAACATAATTAACCACACTGAATTATAAATATTTGAATGTGGATTAAAGGGAAAATTTTAGGTTGTATATATGTTATTACAATAAAAATTTTTAAAAAAACAACCACATAGAACTGTATAACACAAACAGCGAGCCCTATTGTAAACAATGGACTAGATTTAGTAGTACAATTATAAAATATTCTTTCCTTAATTGTAACAAAGGTACCACACTAATGCAAGGTGTTCATAATGGAAGAGGGGTATATGGGAACTCTGTATTTTATGCATGATTTTTCTGTAAAACTACAACTTCTCTAATAAACTAAATGCTTATTTAAAAAAAAAAAAAAGACATCTAATCAGCTGCAAGGAGTCCAGTTAGCTGACAGCATCCAGTTGCAACAAATTTGGGCTCTGTTGCAATATTTGAGCAGAAGCCATGCTTTTCCTGGGCAGCACCAGCTGAGGACTAGCATGGCAAGCTTCTGCCCAGGACCCTCCCTTGCTTTGGGGAACTGCTCTGTCCAAACTCCCCACCCCCAACCATGGGGTTCCAATAGGAACAACTATACTCTTCTATGTCTCCGCTCCCATGGCCAAAGTTGATTGCTCTAAGGTTGGAGACTGACCCAAGCTAAGCCAATCACAGTCCCTCTTCTGGATTTTTTTTGGAACTGTAACTGAAAACAGAGCCTCACTAGTAGAGGAAAGTACATCTGACACACATTTAGAAGTGTCTTATGCAGTACAGGATAACACTGATTAAGTTTTCCAGACATAGGTCTAAAGACTTTACAAATATGAATTCATTTAGTCTTCTTAGCAACTTAATGAGTCCACCCAAACATCCCCCTTTTCTATTATTATTGCCAATTTACATAAAGAAACTGAGCCTACTTTATTTTAAAATCAAATAAGGGAGATGACACTGAAACGAAGAAGGAAGTCCATGCCCCTCCCAAAACCAAACCCAAAGCAAAGGCTTTGAAAGCCAAGAAAGCAGTACTGAAAGGTTTTCACAGCCACAAAAAAAAACCCACACTTCACCCACATTCCCCTGGCCCAATATGCTGCATCTCAGAAGACAACCCAAATATCCTTGGAAGAGTGCCCCAAGGAGAAATGAGCTTGACCACTGTGTCATCAAGTTCCCCCGACCACTGAATCATCCATGAAGAAGATTGAAGACAACAACACACTTGTGTTCATTGTGGACATCAAGGCCAACAAGCACCAGATCAAACAGGCTGTGAAGAAGCTCTATGACATTGACATCAACAAGGTCAACACTCTGATCAGGCCTGATGGAGAGAAGAAGGCTTATGTTCAACTGGCTCCTGACTATGACATTTTGCCAACAAAATTGGGATCGTCTAAACTGAATCCAGCTGGCAAATTCTAAATATAAGTTTTCTGACCATAAAAACAGAGAATAAAGGGTTTTACCACATGCCCTTTTAATCACAGACTCCAGAAAACAGAGACGTTGGCAATAAGCAAACTTTAGCGTTTTGATCTCCCAATAAGAGTTGGCCTCTCTGATTTGTGGCAGGACCACAGACAGGTTTGCAGCCTCAGGTGTCCTTCAATTCCTCAGGAAGGGCCACTTTTAGGAAGAGGGAGAATAGCATTATACAAAAACAATTGATAGTTTCCTATATATACACATTTAGGAACCTTAAACTTGGATACAAGGTTTGACAAGTATGAGTTACTCCCATAATCAGACCACGTAAAATTTAGATAATCCTGGAAATCCAAGAAATAATGATGTCATAGGCATCTATCAGAAGAGTCTCCTAGAAGGCCAAATTCCTCCCTTCTTCACCAAGGCAGGAAATCCAAAGTCAATCAATCACTCCTTTTTGCAAAGTATCACATGACCCCTATTGTAAACAATGGACTAGAGTTAATAGTATAATTTAAAAATATTCTTTCATTAATTGTAACAAATGTACCACGCTAATGCATTTAATGCATTAAAATGAAACACCCTAAAGAGGTATAATTAGGTACTTAATATCTTGCCTACCACAAGGGTTAGAGGAGAAGGAAGAATGAATAGGAAGGAGGGATGGAAAGGTCTGAATTAATAAAAGATAAGGAAAGACCTTCCAACTCCACCACTTAACTGAAATATGGTAATAGCAAGACCCTATCTCTAGATTAGTGCTGTCCTACAGAAATATAATGAGTCACATATTTAATTTAAATGTTTCTAGTAGCCACATTTAAAAAAATCAACCTTAATAATATATTTCACTTAATCCAATATGTCCAAAATATTATCACCTCAACATGTAATTAATTCTAAATTATTGTTATTTTACATTTTTTATACTAATTTTTTTAAATCCAGTGTATAGCAATTCTCGATTCAGATGCTAAATTTTCATGAGAAATTCCTGATCTGCATTTAGATTACAATTTACAATTTTAAATCGGAAAAGTAGTTTCATATTACCAAGTTGTTGAATTCAGTATGTTATAAAATTTAAAATAACTAAAATTAAAATAAAGCTAAATATTTAGTTCCTCAACCACACTAGGCACATTTTTTTTTTAAGTGCCCAATAGCCACTGTATTGGAAAAGCACGGTTATAGAACATTTCATCAGCTCGAAAATTCCTAGGACAGCTCTTGATGCTCGCATCCTGTGGTTTAAACGGTAAGCTTCATTCACTATCGGCTAGGCTCTGGAAAGTCAGGGACATGAGGAGTTTTGTATACACGTTCCCCAACTTGCCGGAAGCCCTACTGACTTCTCCAGGCTCCACCCCTCCCCGCCCCGCCCCCACTCCAAGTCCAGTAGGGCTGGAAAGAGCAAGGATGGCGGGGACATAGAAATTGGAGTTTTGATCGTAACTCACTTGCCAGTTATTTGACCTCCAGCAGGTTAATTAACTTCTCTGAGCCTCAGTTTTCATATTAATAAATAGAGGATAATATTTTAAAGGACTGTTGTGAGGAATGAATGAAGTAATATGCACAAAGCATTCAGCACCATACCTGCCACCCAGAAGGTGATAGATGGAAGTTTTTAATGAAAAGCAAACTCTTCTATATGAACTTTTGTAAATGCCTGCACAGCATGTTCCTGCCACCCATGCCTAGGTATTCCAACCTTTACCTAGGTAGGGCAGGAATTGCGGGGTCTGGGGTGGGGGAGTGAGAGGTGGGAGTGGCCATGTGCATTTGGGCACTGGTGTGTGCCCCTGCTGCTCTCTGTGCTTAATTTACAGACAGCTTTTGCTGCTGTTATCTTCAATTCTTCCTTCCCAGCTTATCAGTTCAGATGGCTTTTGCTCTGGAACTCGCTGTCCACCCACATGGCCCCCCTGTTTCTCCTCCGCCCTAGAACAAATGATTAACCACTCAAAACAACCATCAACACTCTTGCCAAGGACATCAGTGACCTCAAGTCCAAAGTCACTGGCATTTTCTCCCCAGCCTCTCTGCCATGTGACACTGTTGCTCCTCCCTCTTCCTCCTAGTTCTCCTCTAACACCCTGCAGGCCATTCCTTCTATTTCTTTCTCAAAAGCAAGTCCACTTTTTATGGCTTCCTAAGCCTTAGACGAATCCAAAGCACAGTCTCCCTTGGGTGATTTTTTTTTTTTTTTATCCCTACACCTCAGCTCATACCTTTAAGCTGGTGACTCCCAAGCGTTCTGTACCTTTAGGTCCTACTTCTGGTTCAATTCTCTGCAGGGTCTCTGCTCCTGGGTGGTCCACCTGGAGAGTCATCATTATTCCTCTCCAAGCAACCAGGTTCCCGCTGGCTGGGAGTTGGGAAAAGGCCTGCTGACTGGAGGCTCCTGTGTGCCTGGTACTGTGCTAGGCCCTTTTTATGTGTCAGCTCATTTAATTTTCACAACTCTGTGAGAAAGAAATCATGATCTCAGCTGAAATAAGCAAGATCAGAAAGGAAAGAATCCAAAATCAAGGTCTGTCTGAATTCAAACTCCATGTTCTTTCCAATCCATAGGTCAGCCTCCCATAATTCATTCAGCAGATTACACACCAACTGCCCTCTAAAATCTCGCAGATTAGTAAAACAGAGACATCACAGGTAAATCCAGTTGGTGATTAAGTGCTGTGATTATGTCCTGTGGGAAGTTACAGAAGGGGCACCTAACCCACCCTTTGGGGTCAAGACAGACCTCCATCAAAAAGAAAGCCTCTAGGCTAATTACAGGACTAGCAGGAATTATACAGAAAGAAAAGGGAGTAGGAAGGGCGATCTCAGACAGAGGGAGTGGTGAATGTAACTGCCTGAAAATAAGTGAGAGAGTTTGGAGGCTACAAGCATTCCAGAGTAGGAGGAGCCAGAGCTGAAGTAACCAGAGATAGAGGGGAGCAGAGGCCAGCTGGAATCTGTTGAGTACAGGAAATCATTAAATGCTTTTAAGCAGAGCAGAGGCAAGTTTGGATTTGCATATTAGAATGAATCGCTCTGGCTGCAGTGTGGAGGACACAAGAGAGTCCAAACTGTAGGTAAAGAAACCAATGAATAGGTGACTTCCCTAGCTACATGTGAGAACATGATGGTATAAATTAAGTTAGCAAGACCCTAGATGAGGAGGAATGGTGAGATATCCAAGAAGTAGATTGCACAGAACTTGGTGGTTGGTTCAATGTGATTAGATGTGGTGGTTGATTCAGTTGATCAGCCTTGGAGTCAAGGACAATGTCCACATTTGGAACCTAGCTGACTGTATGAAGGAGGGTAGAGTCAGTGAGAGAAGTAACACAAGAGGACGGGCAGGGATAGAGGATGATGCATGTCATTCAGGGCATGCTGAATTGAGGTGCAGTGGGATACTTGGGTCAAAGAGTCAGTAGACCATGGTTTATGGGTGCATTCAGCTCAAGAGAAAGAACTGTTTGGCATAGAGATAAAGGTTTGAGTGTCATTGATAGTAACTTAAGTAATGAGTCTCTGAAATAATCCAAGGAAATATAAAGTAAGAGAACAATCAGGGTAAGAAGGAACTCTGAAGAAGAGCAACGTTTAGGAGCTGAATAGAAGAAAGACATTAAAGGAGACTGAGAAGAAGCTAGAAAGGTAGGAGGAAAAGCAGAAGACTGCAGCATTATGAAAGCCACTGGAGAAGATTTAATAACAGAGTTGAAGACACTGAAAGCGTACTAGTTTCAACAATACGGAAGTTATTGGTGCCTTTATTGAACCCAGTCTAAACGGAATTTGGATGACAAAAACCAGTCTGCAGTGGATTAAGGGGAGATTGGATGATAGGAAAGTGGGGATGGTGATGATAGACAACTCCTTCAAGAGGTCTAGCTCATTAAAGTCACTTTGAAAATTAAATCAGTTGATGACTGTAAAGCAATTAAGATAATGCACGGCACATAACAATAGTTGAATACTTGTTGGCCACTGTTTTTACTATAGTAAGGGATATATTTTAAGGAAGAAGAGGGGGGTGCTAGCCATAAAATATGAGTTCAGGGAAATTTTTTTAGGCCTCAAACCCCACCATTAAAAAAGAAAAGAAAAGAAAAAAAAGCTTTAAAAACTACATCAAAGAAACACATGCACATGGTTCAAAAAAAACAGCAATCCTCTGGTCTACCCTACCCCAGCCCAGAGGCAAACACTTTGACCTGCTTCTATCTTGTGATAACCTATCTCTAATTAACCTGCTTATATGGCTATTTATTTATTAATCAGCCTTAGACTGTATCTACTAACTTCATGATATGCTGAATGGGGATTTAGTTCACTTATGCCCCTCTCTTTCCCTCCTCCAAAGTGAACAGTATCACTATTCTCAGTTAATCTACTGTCCCTTATTCAAGCCTCCACTTTTTGTTCCATTAATCATGAACAGCATCCCTTGACTCCCTACTTTTTAAGACAAGAACATGAGTAATCTCTTCCTACCACCTCTCAAAGAGAAAAGGTTTTTTTGTTGTTGGTTTTATCTTTTTTTTTTTTTTTTAATGTGGGAGAATCTTGAAAAGCCTTAAGTGGAAAGAGCCAGTGAAAGTGAATAATTAAGGTAGATGACAAAACATAGTTGTTGGAGTAAGGTTCCTGGAGAGGAAGGAGAGGATGAGCTTCAGAGTTCATAGTGGGACATCTCCTCCACTATGTCACCACCAATTTCCTGACACAAGTGTTGAAATCTTCTGGGATAGGTGAAACTCCTTTGCACCTGGTTCCAATTAGTTGTAAGGTTCTAGTGACTCTGACTCCACCTCTTCTACTAGCATCTCCCTATTTTTTTTTTCTCTCCTGCCCATTGCAATTAGGGAGGGGTGGAGTGGGGATCAGAGGCAAAAGATTATGTTCACCAGCAACATGCATAAATTCTCTGGGCCACCTATTCATCAAGAACCTCAGGACCCTTCCAAAGGAGGAAATGTATCCATTACAAAGTTAAATAACCATTGTAAGGGTTCTGGTTCAGATATACTTTTTTTTTACATTAAAATTAAGAATTCATTTTCATCAAAGGCAGTAACAAAATGTTAAAGGACAAAACATCAAGAATGGAAAAAGATATTTCCGACATATTCATGCACAAAAGTCCATATCAAGAATATATAGAGCATGTTCACAAATAAGAAAAACAGACAAGCCAATAAAAAAAAAGCAAAAGTCATTTAAAAAAAAAACACTTGGATAGATTATGAGCTGGACCTTGGCCAGGAATCCAATTTTTGTCTGGCCATCATAAGCCCCCACACGGAAAGGGTGGCTCTGATGATGTTCTCAGTCTCAATATCAATATCAGTATCAGTTGACTCTGTGTCTTAGGAGTCCTTGAAATGTCTGCACACTTCCCTTTCCCTAGTGCATAGCTGCAAGCTTCAATGGACATATGTCCACTGAGGAAGGACTGGGAGAATGTTATCACTGTCACCTTGTAGGATTCTCCTTCCTAGGGACCTGTCTCTCTCTCTCTACTTAGGATATCTGAGCATCAGTCACAAGAGGAAGTAGTTGGTGTCAGCCAATCTCTGTCAACAGCCATCCTAGTGTTAGTGCAATGGTTACATAAATGGTGGCAACAATAGAAGCTCTGAATGGACTCAGTAGCATGAATTCCACTTTACCAAAGCTGATCTTGATACAACTCCTACATTTGATCTGCCAGTAACTGAGACCAATGCAAAGCCTCTGTGGTAGTTAGATTCACTTGTCAACTTACTAGTGAAGGTACCGAGTTCTGTTGCTGTGGACATGAGCCAATGGTACATGAACCTCATCTGTTGCTCATTACATCTGCAGTCGGCTAAGAGGCGTGCCTGCTGTAATGAATGATGTTTGATTTAATTTGCTGGTGCTTAAAGGAGAGAGCTCAACATAGTACAGCCCAAGCAGCTCAGCATACCTCATCTCAGCACTCGCAGCTCAGCCCACGCCTTTGGAGATGCAGAAAGAAATCACCCCAGGGAAAGTTGTTGGAACCCAGAGGCCTGGAGAGAAGGCCAGCAGAGACCATCCTGTGCCTTCCCACGTAAGGAAGAACCTCAGTTGAAAGTTAGCTGCCTTTCCTCTGAAGAACTAATGAAATAAATCCCTTTTTATTAAAAGCCAATCCGTTTCTGGTGTGTTGCTTTCCAGCAGCTAGCAATCTAAAACAGCCTCCAAAGTAACAATGTCCTTCAAAAAGACCAACCATACATTTGATAGCAAACTGAATATGTTGGATCCCTTTCACCCTGGACAGAGAAGTGATTCATAATAACATATTCTGGATACAGATTTTACTTTCCTGATTACAGGGCCTCAGATGACACATTATCTTATGGCCCACATAGTGTTTGATCTACTGACACATGATCCCACATAATATCATGCAAGCCCAAAGAAGTTGCTTTAAAGCAGAGGAGATACAACTGTGCAGTTTAACCA
The DNA here is from genome assembly GCA_004026745.1 of Myrmecophaga tridactyla. Lineage (NCBI taxonomy): Eukaryota > Metazoa > Chordata > Mammalia > Pilosa > Myrmecophagidae > Myrmecophaga > Myrmecophaga tridactyla. Next base: position 242 of record PVIY010056034.1, on the reverse strand, counting down.
TGGAATACCCAAATGCTCTCACATATCAAAAAACTGCTGACCTCACAATACTACCTAACTGTAATGTAATTATGTTAAAATACTGAATGACGCTGCATGTGAGAATGATAGAGGGAGGAGGGCTGGGGACATAAATGAAATCAGAATGATTTGATCAGTGTCTGGAAAAATATTTGCAAGCCCCCTTCAGGGAATGGTGAGAATGGGGAGAAATTCAACTTCCCCCAAGTTGAATTCTTGAT
>PVIY010056033.1:0-13496 GCA_004026745.1 Myrmecophaga tridactyla | reverse complement strand
CAGTTCCTGCCACCTGGGATGGCTGCCTCGCGCTCTGGCCCGAAGGCAGTTATACTACTGAGGCTTCCTGGGCCAGGGCCCTGTCTAGAGCCCCCCGGGCTGCTCTCATCAGCTCAATTCCGGCTGCTTTGACACAGGCCCTGGAACAGCCCTGTTCCTGCACTTTATGATGAAGGGAAGGCCGCCTGTGCTGTGGGCCATGCCTGGGCTGCCGCTCCTCTCCCAGACTGGGACCCTGTCCGCACAGACACGAGGTGGAGTTAGCCTTATTTTTCCTTTGAGAAGAGCTATGTTGACATGACTAAGGACCAGATATTAAACCAGTGATATTGTGAGTCCGCGTCTGTGTTGTTTGCGTCTGTGTTGTTTCATAGCTTGCGCTAGAACTTTCTTTTCTGCCCTTTTACCTTAACTATTAAGTCCATTTGTTGCCCCAGATCAATTGTGCTCAGAAAAGTTTCTTGAAATAGGGTGCCCCCGACTTGAATTTTCTTTTAAAGGCCTAAGAATGTTGATCTCATCAGGTCTTGTTCCTGTAGAATTTATATAATTTTTTTTCTTCTAGTCACTACTTCTCTTGCCTGTGCTTGCATTTTTGCATACAATTGCAGTAATACCTTAAAGGCAGCACAATTTTAGGTAAAACAGCCTAGTCTTCCCCCCTCCCCCTTTATTTTCCAGAAGTCTCCAACCAAAAGCACCACCTACACTCCCTTGCCACCGTTTTGAAATGTTAAGGAAGTTATTTCTAGCTTCTTCGAATTCACACCTACTTAATTCTGATCAGGTGTTCAGGATCTCTCTAAAGAAAGCAGCCTGTCCCTCCCCTTTGCTATGAATTCATTTCCAAGTACTAAAGACAAAGTTTATTTTAGAAGTGCTCTGCTTCTTGCTGGTAAACCTCCAACCTAGGCTTTTCTTATCAACCCCCTTTGATAAAGCTCTGAGTAGTGGTGCCATTTTGAAAACTGCCTGCTTAAATACAAAGTCAAATGGCGCTGGAATTTCTAGGAATGATTATCCTCCAGGCTAAGGAGTGGGAGTCCCTGGGTTTCTCCTGGAGCGGGAAAACCTCTCCTCCATCTGCCATCCATGGATGGGCTTCCAGAATTTTGAAGCCCCGAAAACTCTGCAAAATGATGCACGTTATGCCTTTCTTTCAGCTTTCCGTCAGAGTCTCAGTGGGGTTTTTGCACAGCAACGCTCTGCTCTCGATCCATTGTTCTAGTTTGCTAGCTGCTGGAATGCAATATATCAGAAATGGAATGGGTTTTAAAAAGGGGGAATTTAATGAGTTGCTAGTTTACAGTTCTAAGGCCGAGAAAATGTCCCAATTAAAACAAGTCTATAGAAATGTCCAATCTAAGGCATCCAGGGAAAGATACCTTGGTTGAAGAAGGCCGATGACGTTCAGGGTTTCTCTCTCAAGTGAGGAGGCACATGGCGAACACAGTCAGGGTTTTTCTCTCATCTGGAAAGGCATGTGACAAACACGGCATCATCTGTTAACTTGCTCTCCTGGCTTCCTGTTTCATGAAGCTCCCCAGGAGATGTTTTCCTTCTTCATCTCCAAAGGTCGCTGGCTGGTGGACTCTGCTTCTGGTGGCTGTGTAGTTCTGCTCTCTCAGAATCTCCTACTTTCTCCAAAATATTTCCTCTTTTATAGGATTCCAGTAAACTAATCAAGACCCACCTGGTATGAGTGGAGACACATCTCCACCTAATCCAATTTAACAACCACTCCTGATTGTGTTACATCTCCAGGGAGATGATCTAATTAAAGTTTCAAGCATACAGTACTGAATAGGGATTAGAAGAAACGCTGCCTTTACAAAATGGGATTAGGATTAAAACATGGCTTTTCTAGGGGACACACATCATTTCAAACCTGCACACTCGTAAAAGCCCATACTTCGGTGTTTTATTTTTGAATGAAATGGAACAGCAATCTTTCTCGTAGACTTCTGCCATCCCTTGATAACAAAAATGAGGTTTAAAGCCAGTGAAGCAATGCTGCATTCTAGATTCACATTCGAAATGCAGGGCGCCTCTGCCTCTGGCCTGCGGGAAGCATCAGGAACCCAGCCCCAACCTGGGTTCTCGGAGGGCTGATGTTCTTGGGCTCCGCTGACCAGTCGAGAGCCTCACTTTGCCTCTTACCCGAGGGCATGACCTTGAGCAGCTGGCAACTTGCTGAGCCTCAGTTCCCAGATGATTACCCGGAGAATGGGGTTAGCCCCCGCCCTGTGGGGTATGGTGTTGCTAGCACGCTCGCCCATAGGCTCAATAGCTCAAAGTCTGTTCAAAACTGTTCCTGCGGCTGCACACCTGTGCCAGGCAGGCAGATTCTCAAACGTCAACATGCAGATGTGTCCCAGTCCTGGGGGATCCTGTAAAAGGGCAGAGTCTGGTTCGGGACTTCTGGGACAGGACCTGGGACTCTGCCTTTCTAACCAGCCCCCATGATGGCTGGTCTGGGAACCACACAGGAAGCTGGGTACTAGGACATGCTCTAAATTAGGGACTCGCTGAACACATTAGCCCAACCTGGGTGTCTGATCGCGCTGTCAGCCTAAGGAAGGAAAACAGACCTGAGGACAGCTGGCCTAGAGAGCTCCGAGTTAAACCACCAGCAAGAAGAGATCCCAGAGGCCCAGGCTTTGCACCATTTCGCTGTCTGTTTATTTCAAGTTTACAGAGAAGCTTAAACATCTGTGGAAAAACATCGAAGGCTTATTTTCTCTTAAGTCCATGTACTTATAAGTGATAAATACACAGTATTTAACTTTATACACCTGATTAAAGGAAAATGCATAGTAGAAAGGGTCAGGAAGAAAACATCGGCGCCGGGCACTAACTCAATCACAGAAAAGTCAGCCATCGCACGAAGCTCGGCCCTTAAAGCTGGAGAGAAGATGGGAACTGAAGATCTCGAAACCTTCCCTAGCACCTTGGAAGCAAGTGGGGGCCACGGTTTCCATTCGGCAACAAGATGCTTGCTTGTTGAAAGACCGGTGAGAGCAATGGGCCAGGCCTGTTCATGGAAATGCATGTGTGCTCTTCTCCTTCCGGAAGGGCTTTGAGGACCGGCGCCCTAATTCTTGAAAGGCCAGACCGGTGGGAAGACGCCTCTCTGACCCCAAGTGCCAACAGTAGGGCTGGAGGTGGCCTAACGGGAACCAGCAGAACAGCCTGCAGGGTCGAGAGCGGACAGGGGAATGGCGGAGGAAAGGGGCGGGGTGGGGACGGGGACTTGTGCTTCCCAGAGGCCTTGGGTGTAGGCCGCAGGTTGCTTACACCAAATTGGTCCCGCAGCTGAGCCAGCAGCACAAGAAACCGATGGGTGTCCTTTCAGCTCACCCGAAAAAGCTGATATCACAGCTTCTCCCGCTTCTTGACCTGACCAGCTTTTAAAAATCACTGTTTGTGCTCTAAGAAGGTGAGTGCTCTGATGCTTTGTGTTTTAGTTGCCACTGCTTATACTTTCCATGGGGGTGGTTTCTTTCCATGGCTTTCTTTGGTGTTTCTTTGTTTGGGGGAAAAAAAGAAAGTTGTCTATGTGGGCCTCCCCGAGCCCACCCATCCAGATGGGAGAGGGAAGCCTGATCACTGGGAAATTCCAGGTGGGAAGTTCTGCGGTGGGGAGCAATGGCACTGCCCGATAGGGCCTGTGCACAAAGAAGCTCTGTATGCAGCCAGGCTCCCCGGGCAGAGGTCACACTAACGGGGTGGGTAGTGATACTAAGGACCAGGAGACCGTGGCCATGACAAGGTGCTTACTGCAGACTAACCAACCCCCATCTGCTAACAGAAGGGGTGGCATGCTATGGAAGAGGGCAGGAGGAGACACTGGGTCACGAAGAGAAGGTGAGCGGGCGAAATACAGACTTCCATCAGACCTGGGGTCCTCTGCTCTTCCAAACCCGCGTTCTCTAATTCCATACTGCTTATAACACAGCAAGACAAGTCTGGTTAAACTTGCAGTCAAGTTTAACGTCTGTGAAAGCTGAGACTTCCCAGGGCTGTGTTGATGGCCTAGGACAGGGGACACTCAGGGTTCCAGGGAAAAAGGCTCTAGACCAAAGCTGATCACAGGCAAACCACGGAAAAGCGAGTCCTTTGGAGCCCAGGTTTCAACACTGTATTTCCCCCAAACCAGATTCTACAAAGCTCTGGGAAACTGAACTCAGACTCTTCTAAGGCCAAAGTCCTTCCAGCCCTGCCACCAAGTTGGAGTCAGACTTGAACCTCACTCAGATTTCCTAATATTGTTTGGAAATCAAAAGGGGAAACCTGTTCTTTCTGACTTCTGGCTGCAAAAGGGAATTTCCTGCACCAAGTCCTGGTTCCCTGGTACCCTGAGAAGTGCCCCTGGGTTTCAACAGCCTTCCCTAATAGAGGGCCCCAAAGTTTTCGGCATCTTAGTAAAGCTTGATGATCATTTCTGTCTTTGTGGAGTGGAAGTATTTCCTAACTGGCCCTGTAGAAACTAGGTATTTCATTGACAACAATATCAGCTAGTATTTATGATGAAAGCAAAACCTCTGCAGTGTCTTGAATACACAGGTTGCAAAGGAGTGAAGTAAGCTGTTATATACAAGCATAGGTTGCACTGGCTGTAAACCCCGATGCATGCCTGAAGCAATGAAAGAGATCGTGGAAGCTCTAAATAACTGCTGAACTACTCTAGAGTTCAGTATAGTCAGAAAATTGAAAATACTTTGTTGTTGCTGTTTCATCTTAGGCCATGTAATGTACATGGAAGTGTATGATTTCACCCTGAAGTTTTATAATTTTAACAAGAGATTTGCTACCGCTCAGCCAACCAGAAGCTTACTATGACAAGCTGTCACAAGGGAAACATGTTCACTCCTTCAGGCAAAACGTATCCTGACATTTCAGGTGAATGCCCTTCCAGGGTTGGTAAAGCCCCTTCGAGAAGCAATAAATTTAACCTCAAGCCCTTATGGTTTTCCTGACTAAGACTCTACCCATAGAAAATGTAGGTCCTCCTTACAAATAAGTTGCACTGACGCTCCCTGCAGCGACTGAGGACTCGCCCTGCTCGACTCCTGGACCCCGTGCTCCTGAAGGTGCCGCCTTGGGGTTCGCATGAGGACTCGATGCAGCTGTTTCTCTCCCTCTCAAATGCAGCAGCTGGCTCTGCAGCCTCAGACGCGTGGAGTTTCCTGCCAGTTTATCACGATTTCCACCCCGTGCGCGCTGGCTTGGTATGTCTGACATGGTTCTGAATTCACGATGAAGGGTTTTTTTTTGGCGTCGGGCGTTTTAAAAAGCAGTGGCCCCCATTCACGCGCTTTGGACCACGCACGTGCGTCAGATTCTTGGAACTCCTCACGCCTGCCCCTTCTGCCAGCCCGCGGCCGAGGTCAATGGGATGGAGTCAGGTCCTTTTTTTTCACCTGTCCACTTTAAAAAAAACGACAAAGGAAAAAGAAAACAACCAGAGCTGACAAATCAAGGCTCTACGGAGTGCTGGTTTCCGTAGGACATGCTGCTACGGAAACGGCCGAGGCGGCCCCAGGAGGTGGCAGGAGGCCATGGCATGCTGCAGGTGGCCGCTCTAGGGCGCTACTCGGGCTCCGTCGCGTCCCCGGGCAGCTGCGCGTGTGCAGGGCCGCCCCGGGCCCCCCGGCTGGCCGCTCCGGGACCGCCTTTCACACGAGCACTTCCTCCTCCTCCCCCGCGGGTGGCGGGTCGGGGCCCCTGAGACTGTCTTCGCTGCCTTGCTTCCTGCTTGGTGAACAGAAAAACCAAGGTTAGGGCGCAGAGAAATGATGGGTGGGCCCAGGCGGGGGCCAAGGATGCCCCACCCCTGTACTATCTGGGGCATTACTGGCTTAGCTTTTTCTTTTAAGTTCTCTCCCCCCACTTTTCTCTTGCTTAAATAAATTGTTCAAAGGAGTCTTTCGATCCCCTTTTAATGGAAGAACGGTTCTCGTTTGCCAGAAATTTGCAAGCAGCTATGGAATTTGATGCAAATCTATGGAACACCTAAAATCGTTGCCTACATCCCAAGTAGGGAGTGTTTCCCACTTTGGGGCCTGTCCTCTGAGTTGTGTGGCTCTCTCAGCTTTCCCTGCACCTCCCCTTTAGGCTGTGCGCTCTGGGAGGGGGGAGGGCACGAACTGGGCACCTGTCCCTCCAGGAGCTCCTGGGGAGTGGAAGCAGGACCTACCAGTCCCGGCCTGGCCCACAGCTGGCCTTCAGGAAGAGGCTGTGAAGAGAACTGCCCCTGGCCCCTGGGAGGACCACCCAGGATGGAAGGGAAGGGCCCTTGCCTCAAGATGTGGGTGCATCAGAGCAGAGGAGACCGAGGAAGTGCCCGTGTGCTCAGCCACCAATCAGAGTTGCCTGTTGCAACTGCCTGGCATGGAGAAACTCTTATTCAGGGAAAATCCCTGAGGAGGGCCTACATCCCTTGTCACCAGCATGCCAACAATTTTTCCTTCTCGAGGGAAGCCGTTGGATATGCCACACGGACGGAGAACTAATATCTACTGTTCCCAAACAAAGACGTGTGTGCCCTTTTCCAGAAGGCGAACTCGAAACCCGCACAAGGAAAGAGAAAGCATGACGGCTGTATATTCCTAGGAGGAGGCCCTCTTCATTTAAAAATCATGCTCGGTGGGAAATCCAATGAGGGAGAACTGGATTTCAAATCAGGCCTTGGGTTTCTGCCCTAATGGCTGCCTGCTTGGAGAGGTTGGGTCTCACTGAAGATGGCAGGTGGCTTCCGTCCAACACTTCCAACAACAACAAGTGGAGACCTGGGCGATTCAGAGGGCCAGAGACTGCCACCCACAGGCTGAGGGCAAGGGCAGGTAGTCCCCAGGTGCTGAAGGGAGTAATGGGGCCTTTTAGGAAACTCAGTCTGCTGGTGTCTTGCAATTTTGATCTCACTGATGTTTAAAAAAGAAATAAGCTACAGGCTTGCTCACAGATGGAAGGCCGCTCTGGTTTTGGCAACCCTGAAAACTAAGTTTGAGAAGAGAACGGCTGAGTGAAGGCCAGCCTATATAAGCTTCCACTCTCATGAGGTCAAACCTTTAAGGCAAGGCCACCGCTCATCTCGCTGCAAGACATCTGGGATGCACCTGGCAGGGACAGGTGGTTTCTGAGGCTGCCACAGACTGGCTCTCCCAGCTAACTGCTACCTTTCCTGCTCCTCTCTCAAGGCCAAGCGTTCTTTCAAAAGTGACCCCTGGACAGGTGTTCCTACTACATTACCATATGAGCCCCTGACCCCTAACGTATGGATGGCAAAGACACTTCGTCTCATAAGCCAGCTCCTAACACATGGAAACAGCTGCCACATGTGCACAAATGCTCAGTTCACAGCAGTGTGATTCACAATAGCCTAGAGGTGGAAACAACCCAAGTGTCCCTCAACTGCTGGATCAAAAAAAATGTGGTCTTTTATCACTACTATTCAGTCCTAAACAGGAATGAAACACTGACAACCTGCCACAGCATGAACCTTGAAGACATGATGCTAAATGAAAGAAGCCTGTCACAAAGAACCACGTTTTGCATGATTCCATTTCTAAAAAAATGTCCAGAACAGGCAAATCTTTGGAAACTGAAAGTGGGTGCTGGGTGCTGGGGGCGGGGGTGGAGATGGTGGGCTGACAGCTAAGGGGTGCTGGCTTTCTTCTTAGGCTAAAGAAAATCTTCTAAAATTGATTGTGTTGATAGATGCACATCTCTGCATCCACTGAGACTGCGCAGAGTTGTACACCTTAAATGGGTGAATTGTATGGTATGTAAATTATAGTTCAATAAAGCTGTTAAAATCAAAAAGAAAGAAATGGCTGCCTGGAGTTCCGAGTGGAGGATCCAGGGGCTGGGCCCAGGTCCGTGCCTCTGCTAGGGGAGTGGGGAAGACATACAGCAGGTTTGACAAGTATCTATGATCCTAGCCTACAGGGACAATTCTCACTTGGTCCCCACCCCACCCCAAGTGCTGGATGCATTTGGCAGAGGGATGGCCAACCACGAGGGAAAAGGTCCCGGCCCTTCTCAAGGGTCATTGGGCCTATTTGCAGACGCTGGAAGGGGGCTTATTTCCTGGGTCTCGACACAGCAGAAGAGGAAGGGCGGATGCTGGCGAACATGGAGGGAAGCCCCGGGCCTGCACGCCTGACCCCACTCTGACCACATGGACTCAGGCAGAGGGGCAGCTATGGGGCTGCCCTACAGAGCTTCAATCCCATCTGTTTGGACTGAGTTGATGTGGGCACCGGCCCTTCTGCAGAGAGCTGGAGGTGCACTAGATACCCTCCCTGCCTGAGTTCCCCATTTACCAGGAGAGAGACAGATTTCGTTCATTTGCTCATTCATTCACTCGCTCATCCGAGCCTGCTCCATGCACTCCAGGAGAGTGAGGAAGCCCCAGGGAGAGCCGACCTCCGGCTGGGTCAGGGCAGCCTGCGCGAGCCGGTGCCTCCACACGGGTGAGTTTGCCAGGCATTCCAGGTGGAGCGCCATGCACCCACGGCCCCAGCCCCACATGCACGGCTGCCACCCACTCAAAGCCCCTCGAGGCGCCTCGTCCTGACCCTGGATCCCCAGGTCCTGGGCAAGCCTGAGCAAGGCCGGCCTGGGCTGGCAGGAGCGGCAGCCTTGGGTGGGGACGCCCCGCGCTCTGCAGCTGCCCCCTCCCCCAGGCCCCGGCAGAGGCTAAGGCACAGGCAGGCAGGCGTTACCTTGGGCTCAGATAGGGGCTCACACTCCCTGGTGGGCTTTTTGCTGGAATTGCCAGAGGGGAGGGAAAAGGGAAGTGAGAAGGAGCACTTGGGATCCATGGGCTGCCTGTCCCCCTCCCCAAACACGGACCCCAGAGCTGTCACCAGGGTGGTCTTCACAAGCAGGGGTCACCTCTCCTCCGAGACCTGGGGTGGGGGGTCCTGTGAGTAAGACTGTTTGCTTGCCCATCACAGGGGCTAAAATCCCACCATCAAGCACGCATGCTTTGGGGCCACAAAAATGCCTTCTGATGGTTCAGAGCCCCCCCCACTTCGACAGCAAGTCCTGAGAAAGGTAATACTTCCGTGTGGATGTGCTGTCAGCCCAGGCCGAGGCCAGCTCAGGGCCAACAGCTGCCAGCATGGCCCGGAGGGGGCTGCCCTGCATTCGGCCTCCAGCCCCCCGCCCGGCTGGGAGGAAGGCAGGTGGGCGCTCACCTGAGCAGGCTCCCCGGCGACCACGCGCGCTCCTCGCGCCGGCTGCCCTCAAACGGGTTCCCGAAGGAGCGTTTTCGGATCATGGTCTTCACCAGAATCTGCAGAGGGAGAGAAGAGGGGAGGCTAAGGGCCCCCTGGCCACTCCAGAAAGGCCCAAGCCACTTCCCATTGTCCCTCAGCCCCAGGAAGCCCAGGGCCTGTGGCTGGTGGCAGGCCATGGGGTGGGGGGAGCACTGGGCAGGGTCCTTCCCACTCAGGACACAGCAGCCAAAGCATCGCCAGGCCTGCTTGGGTCGCTTCCTTGCCCCAGCACCGCTCTCAGCTGCCTGGCAAACCCTCCAGCCCGACCCTCAAGGCTGTCCAAACCTGGCCCCTGCGGCCTCAAGCTGGCCTGCGCGGGCCCTCCAGCATACCTGTGCCACCCCACTGAGCCGTCGCTGGACACCCTCCTGCCCCCACTCCCACCCCAAGGTGACCACTCTCCGGGGCCAGGCCTTTATTTTCTGGCATAAGCTGCCTAGGATCACCCAATAGGGAACAAACTACTGCTTTCCAGGCATAATCCTGGGGTGGGGGGTGCATGTGATTTTACTGAGACATAGTCCACATGCCATTGAATTCACCCTTTCCGAGCAATTCAGAGGGTTTTTTAGTACATTTAAAAGATGGTCAGCCATCACCACTTAACTATTCCAGAATATTGTTATCACCCCCAAAAGATATCCTTGACCCATTAGTAGTCATTTCCCATCCCCACCTCCACCCCCTCCAGGCTCTCCCTGGCAACCCCTAATCAATCTCCTTTCTTTCTATAGATATGCCTATTCCGGACATGTCTTGTAAATGGAATCAAACAATATTTGTCCTTTTGTGGCTGGCGTCTTTTACTCAGCATCATGTTTTCAAGGTTCATCCACAGTGTAGCATGAATCAGAACTACATTCCTTTTTCAGGGTTCAATAATATTCCAACACGTGGCTTGGCCACTGTCTGTTTATCCTTTCTTCTGTTGATGGACACTTGGGTTGTTTCCACATTTTGGCCATTGTGATGGATGTTCAGTGTCCAAGCACCTACTTTTCATTTCTCTTGGGCATCTACCTGGAAGTGGAGCTGCCAGGTCACATATTTAACTTTTTGACTGTTTTCCAAAGCAGGTGTGCCATTTTCCATTCCCACCAGTAATGCCTGAGAGTTGATTTCTTGAGGGCTGCTTTACAGTCAAGGAAGGGAAACATCTGTCCAAGTCTAAGGAAATATCCCGAGACCCCGGTGGGTGGCCATTCCACAGGCCGATGGGGTGTGAGGGAAAGAGAGCTCAGAGGTCCTGGGAGGTGCCCTACGTCAGGGAGAGATAAGGCTGGCCGCCTCCACCCACCAGTACAGGCTGGTCTGCAGCTTGGCCGGGAATGACCCTACCCGAGCAGGCAGATCCTTCCAGATCAAAGCAATACCCGCCCCCAACACATCCCCTCAGCCACCTTCACTCTTCTCCTCTGCCTGCCCCTGTCAATCTTCTCCCCACCCTTTCTGGCACCCAGGACCATCCCCGTCACCCACAGGAATTTGGAAGTCATCCTGCTGCCAAGGGAGTGAACCAAGCACACTCGGACACGCTTTGGGCTGCTGTACCCTGGGCAGGAAGTTTCCTGGGAGCGGCCTCAAGACTCCCCAAGGGGACCCTGGGAAGCAGGTCAGGCCCCTGCCCTGCTTCAAGCCAAGCAGTGCTGCTTCTTCCAGCTGTTTCATGTACTGAGTTTCTGGTCTTTTTTAAGGGTTTGCTGCTAAGGAAAACAAGAGTTTGGAGAACAGTGGCTTAAGGATAAGGGCCACTCCCGCTGGCAAGGGTGCACCCGAGCTCTCTAGCTCACCACACTCTGGCAAGGCCTACACTCTGCACTTCTTGGACACCCAGCCCCTCTGCCAGAGCTCGGAGCCTTTGGAAGTGCCACACGCCCTGGTGAGACTGCCACGACCGGCCCTTGCCTATGGCCCTGTCGAGCCAACAAACTCTCCCTAGAAGCAGCTCCTGCTCTGTGCAGGCTCCAGCTCGTGCCCCTCTCTGCACCGACGTGCTGCTGTGGACACAGTGTGCTGACTCTTGCTGGGTCCATCTTCATAATCGGCTGGATGCCTGAGGTGGGCTGGCACACGGTGGGAGCTCCAGGAGGATGTGCCGGATGCTGCCTGGACTTCCAATTAGGATCACTTTCCAACATCTGCCCGCCCTGCCATGCCAGTGCCACCCTCTCCCTCTCAGACAGCTGCAGTAGCCTTCTCCTGGCTTTCCTGCCTCCTCCCTGCCCCACTGTCCATTCTGTACATGGCAGCCAGGATGGTCTTCAAGGCCAGCTCTGGTCATGCGCCTCCCCTTATTAAAACGCCATAGGTACCTCCCACGGCTCCTGGGATCAAGTTATGGCTCTGCAATGACCTGAGATTTGTGAGGCCTGGACCCTGCTCCTCCCAGGCTCATGCCACCCTCTTGCCACCTGCCTTGCCCTGCCTCCAGTGCCCTGGCTTTCCTGAAGCTTCTCGGGGGCCCAGCTTCCTCCCACCAGACTCACAGCCACACTGGTCCCTCTGCAGGGAACTCCAACCCCCTACACAGCCCCACACCCCAGTGACTCTCCCTCTGCCTAGTTCACACCCGTCAACCTCTCGGTGCTAACGGCCACTTCTTCCAGGACGCCTCCTCCAGAGCTGTCCTCTGGGGCAAGCCTGTCCAGTAGGACCTCTACTGCATTGTCCATTTACTCGTGCAGTTGTTTCATCAGTGTCCATGTCTCATGACAGCTGTACCCCACTCCCAGCCCAAGTGTTTCCTGAACAATGAGTGACTAGCATCAGATGAGATGAGCTCTCCCAAGCATTTGCAGGTATTTGCTGGGGAGAGAGGTGGGTGGGAGGGAACTGATTCAGGACATGAGGCTCTCCCTCTCCTCTTCCCGACTTAGGACCAAGGCTGGGACAGAAGAGCTCACGGCAGGCACCAGCAGCCCAGTGCCAGCTGGCACAGTTCCCCCGATCCCCATGGGTGCAGGAGGTGGGTGGACCAAGTGGAGGAGGAGATGAGAAACGACGAGTGGGTGTGGGTGAGCAGTTCACAGTGAAGTTCACGTAGAGGCCCCAGGTCGGGGAGGAGGAGGAGGGGGCAGAGGTGAATGAGCATGCGCCCTAGGACGCTCAGGTTTTGCAACAAGGCGAGAGAAAGCGTGGGGGTAGGCAGGAGGGCAAGGTGAGAAGCTGGAAGAGAGGGAACCGGCATTTGGGCTCCTGCGAGGGCGACCTCGAGGTGGGACACGGGCATCTCTGCAGCAGTAGCAGCAGTCCCCACTCCAGCCCCAGGGCCCTGCCCACCAAAGGTGACTGGCCACACCGCATGCCTTTTGAGGTGGCCATGGTGGGTCTGTCCCCAGGACTGCAGCACAGACCCTAGACCTCTGAAGCTCCTGGGCAGGGCCTTGGCGAGCAGCAGATTCCCGGAGCCCTTGAAGTTAGGCCTGAAGGACTCCACGCTCTGACCCCTTCCGTAATCTGGACCCAAATCCCAGGTCACAAAAGGGACTCAAGGACTCCCAGGCATGATCCCACTCGTGGGAGTTGGGAAGAACTTTCTGAGGCTTGGGACATGGAGCCCTGTCCCCAGACTTGGTGGACGTCACATGGCAGAGATGCTGAGCCTTCCTCACTGGTGATAGAAGACCTAGCCAGGTGGGCATCCTACCTGGGAGACCTTGGCTCCCATCCCTGGCACCTGTCCTGGGCCTTCCCCTGTCCCTGCTGCCCCCATCATGCTTTGAAAGCAGGGAGGCCCTGGGATTTCCGAAGGGGCAGTACAACCCTCGGAGAGGGGCCACCGTCCTCTCTCTGGTGACACTGGGACCTGGCTGGAGGCAGGGCTGCCTGGCCTGCTGGGTTATGACCAGGGCTCTGGGGCAGCCCCAGGCCACCTCCTGACTCTCAGGACCAGCACCTGCTTTCCAGACACAGACTCTGTGTCCTGTCCCAGTCCCCGCCTGAGGCTCTCTGTCCCTGCTCTGGGCGGCGGCTCCTCCCCCTTACCACGGTCGCCAGGCTGGGAATGTGTTTGACCGAGTTCTCCACCTCCTCTTCGGTGACCTCCACCAGCGTGCAGTTCTCATCCTCGGAGGGCAGCGGCTCCGCCCCATGCCTGGTCACCCAAGGGTGCAGCTTCAACGAAGGACAGGAGGGGTGAGGGGCGGCGTGGCAGCTCCCGGGGGGAGGACGGAGGGAGAGACACGGACACCCTGCCAGCGAGTGGAGCGG
>PVIY010056032.1:0-13477 GCA_004026745.1 Myrmecophaga tridactyla | reverse complement strand
TTATATAAGAAGAGATTCTTTGAGACATTTTTCCTATATACAAATTGGCTTCAGTTTCCATTTCATTATTATTACCATAGGCTTATTTTGAGAAGTTACAGTTCTTGATCTTTTATTTTCCTCAACATTTTTTTGTCCTTATTTCCTTACTCATCGTCCATACACTAGATAAAGAAAATGTCAGCCACAAGATGTTCACAATCACATGGTTACACTATAAAAGCTATATAGTTATACAATAATTTTTAAGAGTCAAAGCTACTGGATTGCAGTTCAACAGTTTTAGGTATTTCCTTCTAGCTATTCTAATCCATTAAAAACTAAAAATGTATATCTATATAATGCATAAGAATATTATTACCTCCAGGATAACCTCTCAACCCTATTTGAAATCTCTCAGCCACTGAAACATTAATTTGTTTCATTTTTCTTCCCCCTTTTCATCAAAAAGTCTTTCTCAATGCCACAATGCCAGGCACAGGCTCACAAGTCATGTCCCATTTTGCTAGGGAGATTTATACCCTTGTGAGCCATGTTCCGTATAGGGAGTACACTTTCCACTGCTTTTGCAGCTGTTTTATTAGAAAGGTTGATGACTTTTCACTTATCACAAAACTCACATAACTCTTAATTTTCTCCACCACGTGATGATAGCTGATGTTGAAAAATAGAATGGAATCTATCTTTCTGAGAGATTATCATAAGAAATTTCCTTTTTAAAGGTGTATAAGAATTTGTGTCACCAGTTATCCTTTCAAAGTTTTCTGCTTCTTTAAAAATGCCATTTTCCATACTGTGAAAATGGATGGGTTAATAGCTTCACTAATCATCTTGATCTACTTGAACTTCCTTTTTATCCAGAGAACTTTTGAGCAGTGACCTTTTGTTGCTGTTCTTCATTAATACTACTTTAGTTCAATAAACTTCTTCTATACTCTGGTTTTCGGTTTGCTTTTAGCAAAGTAGGACAAGCCGGTATAGCCTGAATTTTAATTAAATTCTATATTTCTTCATGAAGTTTGTCCATGTTCCTTTTCAATTGAAGCCCAAATCTTCAGTGATGATTCCAAGGGTGTAATTTGTTCATCACTTTTACATTGTGCATCAAGAAATTTTCCTGCAGCAATTCTTGTTAAAAACTGACAAATATATATAGTCCATGAATATTAGCATTGGGAAGAGCGTCGGGTGGAAGTCCCCAGGGCCTTGTTGTGGAAGGCGGGGCAAAGAGACAGAGAGTGGAACATCCAGCCGGCAGCCATGGTTCCTCCACCTCAGAAGGTCCCATCTGCATCTGGCATTCAAACAGTTCCTAAAATTTGAATTGCTTCTGGTCACCTCTCTTTGTTTCTACCCTCAGCTCCTCAGATGGGTCCGCTTCCTCGCAGTCTGCACTCCCCAGCAGGCTCAGAGCCACTAAGGCAGCCTCCTCCTAGGTGTTGAATCACAAATGTTGTTGATAAGAATTGCCTACATTTGTTTAACACTTTCGCATTCACCATAGTGTTCCAAAGCTGTTATCTCATTGAATTGTCACACATTTTATACTTCATAAATTAGGCATTATAGCAGGAATTATACCCTCATTTTTTTTTACAGGTGTAGAAATTTCTGTTCAAGACATTTAAGTAACTTGACGAAAGTCAAATAGTCAAAATGCCAGAATACTAAGTTACGACCAACTCTTCTGAAGAATAAACCCTTCATAAATATGTGGACATTTTCATTTCTCTCACCTGAGTGTTTTTTCCTTTCTTCAATTCCTTTAACATTCCTTGTATAGCATGACTTCAATTTCTTCTCATCACATTGGCTGCTTGGTCCAAGCACTGCTCACTTTTGTCTGCATATTTCTTAAGGTGTGTTCTCTCAAACAGAACACAGTAGCATAGTTGGAAGTTGATTAGCACAGAGAAGATGGGACTGTCTTACTCCTTCTAAATCAGGGGCTTCCTCCTTTTAATGCAGTAAATTTAATGAACACATACATTTTTCACATTGCCCCTCAGGACCTTCCTAGAGTGGGTTACACACTTTTGAGTGGGTGCAAGCATATTGTGCAGAACCATGTTTGCACTGGCCCAACAATTTTTCTTCAAATAAGTGACCATAACAAGCCTCTGCATGTGGCCATGGATGTGGATGGAGACTGGAAGCAATGTAGTAGGTATAGGGACTAAGGGTAACTGGGCCACCTGCTCATTCCTCTTAGTTGTGTATTAAAGGTCTACATAAGCCCTACCTCATTTTTATCACTCTCACTAATTGATGGAGTCTTTCGTGCACACGCAAATTTATGATTAGGTCAGACAATACCCAGTTCATGGTTGCCCAGTTGCTCTGTAATTTAGTGGCTGATGGTCAAGCATTCCATCTCTGCTAAAGCCTCAATAAAAAGCCAGAACTGTTTTATAAAAGGAGCATGGTTACAAGGGATAGCATAGGCTGACTCTATACTCTAGATTCACCATGATTCACCTGTAGGGGCCAACCAAATGCTCCACAAATGGTCCAACTCAAACACTGTGAATCTTCTCTTGTCATATGATCAAAAGGTAGAGCAGCTTACAGAGCAGCTTGGACTTGTTTCAAAGACGTCCCTTGTTCTGAGCCTTCCTAAAACCTGGAAGATTGTCAGATTACTTGATAAATCAGCCGCATTTATCATGCGTAATATGCTGCTTTCCAAAACTCAAGAGGCACGCCAGGGGTTTTGTCTCTTTATTGGTTGGAGGGGGAGGTGCATCAACTTTACTTCATCTTGATAAGGATATCTTAACATGCCTCAGACAGCTGGATCCCTAGACATTTTGCTGAGGTTGCATGCCAAAAAGTTTTCTGAATTCATTCTCTACTTTCTGGCATGCATGTGTCTTACAAAGGTATTTAGAGAAGTTTCTATATTCTCTCTGCTCATCTCTTCCAATTAGCATGATATCAATAAAATATATATAATCAATAATGAGCCAGTGTGATATCCTGTGAAATGCAGAAGCAATTGAGGCCCCTCCTGAGTAGATCATGACCTGGAGCTTGAGAGTTGCTGTAGTCCTGGTCTAAGGCAGTGAAGGTGTATTGTTGGCCTTGACATTTGAAAGTGAACTGCTTATGTTGATCTTGGGAATAGAGAAAAATGACACATCCCAGATCAATAGCTATATACCAAGTGCCAGGAGATATATCATTCTGGATCAGCAACTGCAAATAGAGTCATCATCTGATTAATTTTAAGAAAACCGCTGTCATTCTCCAAGGTTTATCTGTTTTCTGCGCAAGCCAAATATGTGAGATGTGTGGGGATGTTATAGAAATCACTATTCCTGTATCTTTTAAATCTTGATGGTGGCACAAATCTGTGCAGTCTCTCCTGGAATGTGGTATTGCTTTTGGTAGATTGGGGCAATTCCCTTGGCTTCTATTCATCTTTCCTACAGTAATAGCTCCCATTCCATAGATCATGGAAACAATGTTGGAATTATGCTTGTTGGGGTTATTGTCATTCCAACTATGCATTTCAGACATTTGGAACTATCCACAAGGTGAGCACAGAGACACACTGGACCTGCCATGAGATGGACTTGAACTAAAATTCCATGGATCATCTGATAGCCATAACCTCCCATGCTGACCAGTAGACCACAGCGGTGTTTTGGTTTTAACCAAAGAATTAACATCAGTTCAGAGCTAGTATCAAGTAATCCCTCCAAATTCTGATAATATCCTCTTCTGCAATGTACAGTTATACTGGTAAATGTCCATAAGTCTAAGGGTATTCATTTTGGGCTGGTTAGCAGAATCCATCAAAGAGACCCAGCCTCTTTTTCATTTAAGGAGCTTTGGTCTGGGAGGTGGCTCAAATCTGGGAATTGGTCGAACTGCCGCATCTCTCTTTTGTAGTGACTCAAGTCAACTTTTTGTTCATCAGATGTAGAGTATTCCACTGACATAAGTCAAATGAAGATGCCCACAGATTTCAGTTTTAGGGACACCATGATCAATTATGCAATACCAAAGATTTCTGTCAGTCAAGCTATTTTGATTTATGCTTTACTTCTGCTTCTCATATGGTAAGCACTCTGATACCATGGGATCCCATCATGCTTACTTAATTCAAGAAGTCCATATTTTTGTAGCAGTTCTCACTGTCATTCCTGTCTTCTAGAATGGAGCTCCTCAGGCAACTCCCAAAACAGCTTTGACAAAAAGAGTGTCCTCTGAATCTTCACAGGGGGCATATTTAGGAGGTGAGGGATAAAACCACTCTAGTATTCCAATCTCCCGAAGAGTTTGGATAATTCCTTTTACAGTAAGCCAGTAAAGTTCCAATTTAACTTTATTTAGGGTAGGCCACCCTAGGGTTTAGATTTTAACTAACAAACTGTGAAAGCCACTCCCACCTACTAAAGGTAATATATGCTACCTAGAAATCTCTGCTTAGTGAGATTATATCATTAATCTCAGTCCACTCTAACATCAGATTTCTTCCACCCTGATTTAATACACATAATATGTCTTTCTATACATATTCCATAGGTTCTGTCAACATAGATTGGCAAAATCATATTTTGGTGTATTTGGTACTTTCACAAAGTCACATTTTATACCTTATTACCTGAGGACTGTTGGGTTTGGTCTGGTTGTAGGTTGCTAGCAAGAGGGGATGTGGTAAGATCCAGAGGAGAAGGGGATCAGAAGTCCCCTTTAAGGCAACCACCTTGCAGAGGGTCATTTTAGTTTCTTTAGAAAAGGGGAGACAAACCTCCTCAGGCATGAGTAGAAAGTTTGTTTCTATCGGCAAAGCAAGTGCAGCAGAATTTAGGATTTCAAGGTGACCAGCTTCATCAGAATCTAACCATATGCCCCCATCCCAATTTCCAGGGTCTTATTACTTCCTAAACAATTTCTTATAATAGACCTTCTGAGGTTATAATAATTTTAATTTAGCCATCTGCAGGATAAAATTTTAGTTTTGGTGTTCAGAAATCTCAGCCATATAGCTAAGTAGATAAGGATAACTTTTAGGACAATATTAGAGGTTTTCTGGCTCCTTACTTGAATACTGAGCTGAGAAATTTAATCCCTGAGCTTATATTTTCTATTACAAGATGCACAATGATCCCCATTGTACAGCTGTGTTCATTAAAATATTCTGTGGTAGCAAATGGCCACCCAAAGCTTAGCTTTCTATAAGCCCTTAATTACAGGTGTCTACAAGTGATAATTTAAGTAACTGTTATGCCATAGACTGTAAGTGCCCTTGTTACCACAATAATAATATTAGTTAACAGTACCAATACAATAAATTCAGAGACCAATTCTAAATCATCCAGAATCAATTCACAGAATCCATCTTAAGATTCTGTTCCCATGGAACCATCTCTCATAACAATTTCTATATTAGATGGGGTTTGATCCCTATGTAATGTGGAATAAGGAACTTTTAAGATAGGGATTAAACCTCACACAATTGTGGGATCTGGTGAAGAAGCCTATGGAAGGCTGCCGCCTCTGCTTCTGGCAGTGGTTGGCCTGAAGTCACCATAGGCCATCAGGGATGGCAGAGATGGTAGTTGAGAAGAAAAGAAAGTCACAAGGAGGAGCCAGAGCTGGAAGTCAGTGGAAGCTGGAAGAGTAGGGAGAAAGGAAAGGACACCACCATGTCATGGAAAAGTCAAGGGACCACAAGGGTATGCTGGCAGCCAGCACTAGAATGTTAACAGTCTTTGGGGAGAAAGCCAAATTTGCCAATCTTTTGATTATGAATTTCTTCTAATTTCCAAACCATGAGCCAACAAATTCCTATTGTTTAATCTAATGCTTTGTGCGTATTTGTGATTGTAGCTCAGGCAAACTAAGAATGTACATTTCAAATACATTTACATTTCCTGATTGGCACTATGTATATAATTAAGAAATGTCTTATTTGGATAAAATCAAATCAATGGGACCGAAAAGTTTTCCTAATTGTTCTTTTAATAAATAAACTACTTTAATGGACTGAGGTAGCTGTATTCAGCACCATATCCTCTACAAGTTGACCATTCCAGGTCTTCCCCAAATAAATTGAATTCTGCATTGTAAGGAGCTATTACAGAATGCAGTAATTAAGAAACATTGTTGAAGAACAAAAAATTGAAGTCCGATCATAAGGCCTTTAAGCGTAGCAGAGGAATTAGAGTATCCAGGCACAGGGAAAGAAAAATACATTATGTGACTATAATTAGAAGATATGGAATACAGGTAAAATGAAGAGACAGTCTCTCTTAAGTTAGTTTTTGCAATATTCCAGGAACTGTGCATTAAGTCTAATTTGTAATCACATCACTGAATACAATGAGTCTCATTAACTTGATTATTTGGATAGATGAACCTACATCCACACTTTATTGGAATATGCTCTTCCCTATTGCCAGTGATTATTTCATATGTAAACAGGTTTAGTTCTGTGATGTATCAATATGTGGAACAAACACTTTGCAATTATTTTTGATCCTAAACATTCAGTCTCATCTGCAAATTTTCACAAGCCTGTCCTTATTTTCTACTCCTCCCAGTCCCATCTCATGTTTCACAATTACATATCAATTTTGTGTCATTTGGTAAAGCTGATATTCCCTTCCTTGAATTGTAAACTAGGGACAATGATACTTGCCCTACCAATCACACAAGGCTATCATGAGGCTCAATACAATAAGGCCTTTGTAAGGACTAACAAAGAAAATATATGGCAAATAATGCCTTAAGATGGTTATGAAATGTTGTGAACTTTAATTTAATTTAATTATTTTATCCTCTCCTCATCCTTTATATTAGTCTGGGTTCTCCAGAGAAACAGAACTAACAGGATATATACGTGTGTAATATTATGAGGTTTATTCTAGGAATTGGCTTATGCAACCCTGGGGATTGGCAAGTTCTAATTCCATGAGCAGGCCCCAAGTTGGGAATTTCAGTGAAGGTTTTGATGAATTCTCCAGGAGAAACTGTCTGTCTGAAGTAGAAATAGATATTCTTCTTTCTGACTGCTGAAATCAACAGTTCTCCCTTTAAGGCCATCAGAGGATTGGATGTGACCTCTATTACTGCTGAAGACAATCTCTTCTGTTTGTAGACACAATCAGTATAGATAAATCAACTGACTAATGATTTAAATCCATGAAATGACCTCACAGTAACAATCAGGCCAATGCTTGCTTGAGCAACCAACTGGACACCATAACACAGACAAGTTGAAACATGAACTTAACCATCACAACCAAACTTAGAGACATTTCTTTACATTTCCTGTAGCTGAAAGAAAGAAGGAAGGAGCAAGGGAAAGGAAAGAGCAAAAAAGAGAGAGAGAGAGGGAAAATTCACACAACAAAATGAAATTCTAATATATATATATATTGCTTTTATTACCTCAGTATTCATGAGATGCCACAAGACCTAAAAGAATTTCCTACATTCTGTGCAAAGCACTGTGTCAGTGCTGCACTTAATCAAATAAAGACTCAGCCTTCTATATGCTCACAGTCCAATGGAGAAAATAGTTAACATTTCAGGCATGCTATGATAAATGCTTATATATTTATATTAAAAACTATCACAGTAAACTGAGGAAGGAAAGGGTAATTCTAGTTTAAGTCATTAGGAGAGTCTGCTTAGAGGTGATAGAACTTGCAGGATGGGTGGAAATTTGATAGCTGGAGACTTATCTGGAATTAGGAAGGGGAAGGGCATGGTAGGAAGGAAGCATGTGGAGGGGAGTCAATGTATCTTAATTTCTCATCTGCACATTAAATGAATTTGACCTAAATGTTTTAAGTAAGGCATCTGATGCTAGATGGCTGGATACATAAAACTTGAAACACTCAGTGAATAAAAATAGCTACAGGGAAACAAAACAAAATAAAACAGTTATCCTTTAAAAGTAATGAAGATAAAGACTTTTTAAGAGCAACAAAAACTGAGAGAAATTGTCACCAGTAGATATTTTTATATAAGAGATGTCAAAAGAAATTCTGAAGAGAAAGAAAATGATATATGTCAGAAATTCTGATTTACATAAAGAAAACAAGAGTCAGGTTAAATAAAATCTTTTATTATTATTTTTTATTTATTTTTAATCCATATTTTTTACTCATCTGTCCATCCTGTAGATAAAAGGAGCATCAGACACAATGTTTTCACAATTACATAGTCACATTGTGCAAGCTATATCATTATACATTCATCTTCAAGCAACATGACTACTGGGACACAGCTCTACAGTTTCAGGCACTCTGGTTTCTCTTCAGATCTTATAAATCTTTCACCTTTTATTTTTATTAATTTAATTGATCATATCAGTAATGATTTGTTAAATAATAACAAAAATGCAGTGGGTGGTTATAGCTTATTGATAATTGAAATAGATGACAGCAATGTTATAAGAGCGAGGAAGGAGGAGTTAGGAATGCCCTGATATAAGGGACCTGTGTCTCCCACAAAGTGGTATAGTATTATTTAAAAGTTGTCTTTGATTAGTTGTAAATGTATATTGAAATATTGAGGCAACCATTAAAATATTTTAAAGAAATATAATTGATATGCTGAGAAGAGAGAAAATGGAATCATATAAAAAGCTCAACTAAAGCCAGAAAAGTCAAGAGAAGAGAGGAAGATTTTAAAAAAGAAGAAAAAAGAATAAATGCAATGAATTGAAAACAGTTACAAACATGGTGGATATTAACCCAACTGTGTTAATAATCACTTTAAATGTGAATGGTCTAAATAAAACCTTTAAAAGACAGAGATTGTCAATGTGAATAAAAAACAAGCCCCAAGTAAATGTTGTTTATAAGAAAACCACTTTACATATAAAGACACAGGTAGATGAAATGTAAAAAGGTGGAACATAACATACCATGCTGACACTGACAGAAAGAGATCTGGAGTGGTTATATTAATTGTAGATAAAGTAGACTTCAGATCAAGGAAAACTTTCAAGAATAAGGAGAGGCATTACATAACGATGAAGGGGTCAATTCTCCAAGAACATACAACAAGTCCTTAATATATGTATGTGCCTAACAACAGAGCATTTGGGTTATTTGAAATATTTAAAGATAAAGTGTCAAACTGTTGATGTCTTCCTTAGCCTTATGAGACTAGATGATCTTTCTTATCAAATAAACAAGTTAAAATCAAAATAACTCTATGGGTCTCATAGTCCCTTTCATTTAGTCATAAGAATTTCATGTTTCCTGAGATCTTTTGCATTATACCTTACTTCATTAAAAAAATATAAATACATATACATATATATATATATATACACACACACAATTAAGCCCATCTACTTATTGCCTGCTTGTATTTGCTCATCCTATCAAGATTTGGCCTCAAGGAAATTGCCTATGAAGAAAATACTCTCATTCTCAGCAGGTGTTTCTAAATTCCCTTGATTCCAGCTAATATAAGTTCCCATCAGGTAGTTCTGGGAGAGACAGGCAACTGAACAAATCAGACACTTGTTTAAAAAGCTGAATCTGCTCTTTTATTCTCCATTTGGAAGGAGCAGAATCCAGAAACAGACCTGGGTGTTAAATAGCAGAGACTATATCTGCCTCAGTGAATCCAGCCACAGAGAAAATAAATTGTCCACTGGGGGCTGTTACAGTCTGAGGCTGTTTAACCTGCCCTGGACCTTTTTTGGAAAATTATTATTCCTGACCACCTCCTGGTGGTCAGGAATAATAAATGCCCTTCTGATTCTGCTCAGAAAGCTGCCACAGAGTTTTGTATGTCTGGGACTCAGGAGAGAGAACCATAGCATCCCAAGGCTATGTACTAACCATTCTTACAATACTTGAAACTGTTCTTCCATAATCCTATCCAGGAATCATCGAGCTGTGTTTAAATGCCTCTTTTGATGGGGAACTCATTGCCACCAGCACTCTGGGCTAGAGAGAACAAATTCAAGCACTACTTGAAAGAAAGCCTTTCAAATATTAGAAGAGAGCTTCTATGTCTGGGCTTCCTCATATTACCCATGGGCTCTCTTCTTCTCCTAGACAACTCCAGTTCTTTCCTTTTTTTTGTTTTTCATGTGGCATGTATTCCAGTCTTCTCACTCCTCTCTACACTCTTGAGTGTGGTTTTTTATTTTCCGAAAGTAAAAAAGCATTCTGAAGATCCAGGAAAGAAAAATTTTAATCACAGGGATAAATATATAACTTCTTTTCATTTGATGGAATCTGCCTCATGGTATTTTGACTACATTGATTAGCTATTGGCTGAAAGGAAACTACTCTGAGTTGGTGTTTTTTTGATTTTGGTGAGATTTGTTCCTATCTCACCAAAGCATGGGATGGCATCACTGCCAACACTAGTGACTTCTTTTCTATAGATGTGAAAAATGAGATTTAAAGAGGAAAAGTATAATATTCAACATTACATTCAGGATTAGAATCTATTTCTCCTGATTTCTAACCAGTGCCCAATGTACCATCTTCCCAAAGACAATTGTAGGTATCAGTTAGAGAAAAGATTATTGTAGAATTTAAGAGAATTTAGTGCTTTGGGAGTTAAAGTTGGGAAGGCCATATTGTCAACATTTCCCAAGCTAAAATGTAAAGCTGTGCAAGACAGTTTCCTAATTCCAGTTGGATTTTACTTTAATTGCAGAGTCACATAATTCTGAAGGAGAACTATTGATTAAAATCTTTTCTGTCTATATGTAATTATCAAAAACAGTATTGAGTACCAAGTCACTGAACTAGGTACCATGGATATTCAGAGACATAGTCCTTGAATTTGAGGACCCCAATCTAGAGGAGGAGACTGACACATTCATTCAAAGTTATAATTGAAGGCTGATGTAGGAAGTTCTATTGCTGTAGGAATACAGCCAAAAGAAGAGAGTTATTCCTATTCAAGGAAACCAGAGGATGTGAACTTTTAACAGATGGTGGAGGGCAGAGTCAGGTGGAAGATATTCTAAGTTGAGATAGACAGAAAAATACAGAAGAGGGAAAATTCAGAGGGTGTCTGGAGGATGATGAGAAGTCTGTTCCAAGGTGTAATACTATGATCTAGATTGTTTGTTGAACCTCAAAGAACAATTTTGGCTACTGCTTATTCATCCTTTTTGGGGGGTTGTTTGATACAGGGAGACAAGTTTTTCCTTGTCTGGAACATGCATCCATTCTCTCTTGAGATGGTCTGTGAGCTTTTTTCAGAAACTAAAAAGCATTTGCAAGGATGAATACAAAAAGACTTTCGTTATACCCTGAAACTTCAGAAGAAAAACAATGTTGTAGTCTGTCAAAATGTTTTTTTTGCAATTCAACCTCAAAGTGACTTCAAATAAAAGAGTCAGTTGAAAGGCTGATCCATTAGTGTTTAGCTTTTTATTTCTGTAAATTGCTAGCTACTTTAATAACTTTTTTTCTATTTGTCTTAATTTTCATGGAAAGCTACTCACCTGATAGTACCTATGCTGAATTTTAAATTGACAACAACGTACTAATCAGAATTTTAGGGGATGAACCTGTATAATTATTTAGCAATTAGATTATAGCATAAGGCCTTTACTTTCTGCATGAGGAATATAACTTTTGTTTAAAAAGAAAACAACATTTGTAGAGACTTTAGTTTACATATCACATTTTAAAAATATCAATTTAATCATTCAAGATAACTGCACTAAGTGTCTACTATGTGTGAGGCTTTCCCCTCCCTTTGAAGATGAATATGACATAAGCCCTGATCTCAACTAGCTCATGGTCTTAATGGAGAAAAAAACTGTCTTATAAACTGAATTATAAGCAAATGCAATAGCAAATACAGTGGCAGCCCATGTGCAGGAGTAGATAAATCTGTCTATAGGAGAGGAAATAATGGAGAACTTCACACAAGAAGCAATGCTTGAGGTGGATTCTGAAAGATGAGTAGAAATTCATAAGATGAAAGGAATTGGAAGATGATTCAGTCAGAGTGAAAGCAAGTGTTCAACATCTAAGTTTGAAACATATTGTTGAGTGATTTAGATGCATTTGGTGGCAAGTAAAAGAAACCCATTTCATACTTGGAATACTTCTATAAAAATGGAAATGTAGGATAAGAAATCACGAGTATCTTACATGTTCCAAGGGCAGGATACTACCAAGCCATATGAGGGACGTGAACCAAGAAATTGAAGAGGAACCCATGGAACCCATAGATATCCAATTTATAGCTCAGTTTAAATGTCAAATTCTTGGTAGAGAATGTGAATATGGCCCAGCTTGGGTCCAGAATCTACTCCAGCCCTATCATCATGACCAGAGTATAAAGATTGTATATTGCAAACATGATTTCTGAGACTCTCTACTATGGGTGAGAGATTCAATAAAGGATATTTGAAGGCTTCAAAGATACTCCCAGAGGCTCTGCTATAAACAGACTGATATATGTAATAATTTTGGTAGTGTCAAAGTATGCTGTGTGTGTGTGTATGAATGGAGAGAGGGGTTGGAGGGTTAGCATGGAGGATCTTGTGCAAGAGTTTTAATTCTCTCTCACTTTTTGAGATGATGAAAAACTTCAAAAATATTAAAATTTGAGTGTAAAATAATCAGAACTGTATTTTCAGTGATTAAATAGAGTGGTATTCTTAAAGCTGAATTGGAGAGGGGCAAACTGAAGGTAGAGAAGACAAGTTAGATGTAGCTGAAATAGTCTAGGGAAGGGAGACATTTAGAAACTTAAGTAGCAATGAGAATAGATAAAATGGAAAAAATTTGGAAAAGAGAAATAATAGAATACTATGACCTGTTCAATGTGACTGGGGATTAAGAAGAAAACTAACATGCTCTCCAAGTTTCTGATGTAAGAGTAGAATTTGGTGCCATTCACCAAGTCATACAACAGAGGAGGAGGAGAAGACATATGTGCTGGTTTGAAAGGAAGCATGCCCCCTAAGAAAAGCCATGTTTTAATATAAATCCCATTTCATAAAGGTAGAATAATCTCTATTCAATACTGTATGTTTGAAACTGTAATGAGATCATCTCCCTGGATGATGTGACTTAGTCAAGAATGGTTGTTAAACTGGATTAGGGGATGACATGTCTCCACCCATTTGAGTGGGTCTTGATTAGTTTCTGAAGTCCTATAAAAGAGGAAACATTTTGGAGAATGAGAGATTCAGAGAGAGCAACACTACGAAGCAGAGAGTCCACCAGCCCATGAACTTTGGAGATGAAGAAGGAAAATGCCTCCCGGGGAGCTTCATGAAACTGGAAGCCAGGAGACAAAGCTAGCAGATGACGCCATGTTTGCCATGTGCCCTTCCAGCCAAGAGAGAAGTCCTGACTGTGTTCGCCATGTGCCTTCTCACTTGAGAGAGAAACCCTGAACTTCATTGGCCTTCTTGAACCAAGGTATCTTTCCTTGGATGCCTTTGATTAGACATTTCTATAGACTTGTTGTGACTGGGACATTTTCTCGGCCTTAGAACTGTAAACCA
>PVIY010056031.1:0-13477 GCA_004026745.1 Myrmecophaga tridactyla | reverse complement strand
CAATTTATATTTGTGCAAATCTCCACTATTCACTCATAAAATGGCATGTTCAAGTGTGCAGAAGAGATTTTTCTCCTTGAGTACAAATATTCTTCCTAACAAAGCTACCTAATTTCCGTACAAAGAGATCATAATCTAAATATATGCCAGAGCCAGGGGCAAAATTGGCCAATATATATACTAAGGAATGAAAATTGGAAAATTCATTAATGATCCTTTCTAAGGAGGAAAGAAGTGTTCTTTATTAAAACCATAGTGCTAATTAAAGTAGAAATTTAAAAACAGACATGATTTTCCCAAGTCCTTCATTTCTTGCTAGAGAGGCAAATCAAATAACACCTCTGATACAGGCATAAAGAAGGTCTCTACAATCTAATATTTTACATTTTAAGCATAAAGGTAATGTGTCATTTTTCCATCTGTTCTTCCTTATGTGGGCACTGGCTAGCTCATGGCTATTAGGCACAAGTATAAATCTTTTTACTGGAACTTTGGCATCACCTGTTCTGTCATTCAACAGTTTCTTTCTATATTGCCCTTGAAAACTGCTGCAGACCACTCTCCAGTACAGTCTGGGTAACCCATCAGCCATATAAGACAGAACAAATCACCAAATTCACACAGATGGACTGGGTAGCTCCATGTCTCATCTTCAAGTTGCAGAGCAAGAGGATATTAAGATGTTAGGAAGCAACTCAGCACTTGGGAACTGGGCCTTTGCTGCCAAATTTAAACGGATTTTTTGTAAAATATAACAAGAGAATTCTTTCTTTTCCCATTAATGCTGTCATTTTTTTTTTTTAATGGGGAACACTGACCATATTAGCACAGTTTTCATGAAGCATTACCTACACAATGTAGCCATGCTATGAGCTCAGCAAAGTTGACTTTTCTCAGCAGTTTACTTTCTAGATGAGGCTTTGGCTAAGGCAAGGGGTGAGCAGGGACAGTTAGGAAACATCAGCCACTTCAGACCACCAAGACACAACTAGGATTTGATGCACATGTTTTTGTTTTTGTTTTTTTTTAGCAAGTTGTCATCCAAATGTTATAGAACTGAAAAACAACTGGGTTCTATTAAAAGCACTGTTTCCAGCCATACATCTCTAGTTTGACCCAACATGGAACACTGAATGTGCGAGTAAACTGTTGGCTTTCTATTCACTTAGGAGCTCTAAACCTTAAACACTATGGCAAGTAAATTAAATGCCTTTTCTAGTTCACAAATTGTTTTAAAGCTAAAGATATAAAAAAAAATACATATTTCCTTAACCAAACATGTGCAGAGCAAATTCCACTGCATTCATGCTAGAGCCAAGCCAAGTGACAGAGAGGAAAGTCTTGAACTCAGTTTCCCCATTCCAGCATATCAATCTATCCTAATGAGTCTCATTAATTGCCTCTTTGAAAAAGTACAATCATATTTACACATGCCATCTTTTAAAAATACTTATTTCAAGTAAATAGGTGCATCTGACATTATATGGTCAAAATATTCCTAAGCCCCTGCCTGTAAATTGATTTTTCTTTGTAAACTGAGCATTTTTTTAATCTCAATTAACCTTTATTTTATTTTTTTAACTGTGAAAAATAACATATATACAAAAAAAAAAACCCAATACATTTCAAAGCACACTGCAACAATTAGTTATAGAACAGATTTCAGAGTTTGGTATGGGTTACGGTTCTACAATTTTAGGTTTCCTTCTAAAAGAAATATCAATATAATGATTCAGCAGTCATAGCCATTTGTTAAATCCTTTCTTCTCTGTTATAGCTCCACTTTCTCCTTTGATTTTTCTCCCAGTCTTTAGGTGTATTTGGGCTATGCCCATTCTAACTCTTTCACACTGGAAAGGGCTGGCAATAATATGGGATGGGGGAAAGAACTAGTTGATGTTCTGGAGTGGTTGGCCCGTCTGGGTTTCAGGACTTATCTAACCTAGGAACCCATCAGGAGAGTGTAGATTTCTGGAAAGTAATCACAGTGTGCTGATAAGTGGAGCAATTTAAATGTGTGGTAGAGGGTACTCATTATTTATAGAAACCATACGATTAATAATTTTGCAAAGCAAAGTTCCCTTCTACAATCTGAACATCCAGCCCTGATTTAGCTATTTTGTAAATCCCAATTTCATACATCAAGTTCATCTAAAAAGTTCCTACCATAGCACCTGGCAAATAATAGTCATTCAATAAATGGTCTTGCTGCAGTTTCAGGAAATCTGCAGAATAATTTCCTATAGACCAGAGTGTACTCATATAGAATTCATAAATCTAAGCAGAAGATTGTGACCTTGAAATAATTTGGGCATAGTAGTTCCCTTTCATATATTAAATAACTCTTCATAGAATTTTGGAATTCTAGAGAAATCTCTGGCATGGGTTAACTGGAGAGCTTTATTCTTCTGGGTCACTTCATGTTCCTGGGATTCTATGAGGATATTTCAAGGTGTATGCCACACAGATAAGTTTGAGGGAATCAATCACCAGATACTCAGCTTCTATGCATAGTTTTTTTCAGAACTATTCTTCCTACAACTGAAGCTTCCTACCAGTTCTACTTCTCACTACCCCTTTCCCAATTACCCTTTACTCAGATGTAAAACCTTCAGGATTGGCAAACAACAACAACAAAAAATTAGGAGTCCTCAAAGCCTAATTCAATCAAGTTTCCAAACCACCTCCATTTGTTTCATTAGGTGATGTATCACTAATTTTATTATTTGTTTAATAATTATTCATAAAAATTATAATCTATTAATGTAGTTTTGGATTGATTTTATACTAACAAAACTTGCTAGACAAAGCAATCCAGAAGAAAATAATTTAACATTTACAGTTGACACCCCTTCTCAATATGAAGAGGTCAGAATGGCATCGCCTAAAGATCCCTATGGATTGGAAGAGGGATCAGAGGAGGAAGAGGAGGTATAAGAGAGAAAATAGAATTAAAAAACGAGTATGGTGCGGGCCACGGTGGCTCAGCAGGCAAGAATGCTTGCCTGCCATGCCAGAGGACCCGGGTTCGATTCCCGGTGCCTGCCCAAGTTAAAAAAAAAACGAGTATGACTGCTGAATCACTATATTAATATTCCTTCTAGCCTCCAATGTTTTGGAACAGCTAGAAAGAAAAATCTGAGATGGTAGAATGGTAGCACATTACAAACTCTGGGATTCCTTCTGTACTTTATTTTTTTAATATTTCTATTGACAAATCTTCACACACATACATTCCATACATGGTCTCTAACTACTTCTTTAAATGTGCTTGAAAATTGTTGTTTTTTCCTTTCTTTGCTTTGTATATATGTTATATTTACAATAAAAACATTAATAAATAAGGTAAATGTATAAAGGAAAATCTGTGTGTCAAATGAAAATAAGGGAGTAATTACATAATTTTCCAAAGTCTCATGAAGGTATCAGTCAATGCTACAAAGTGTTGCTAATTCTGGGTTGTTTTTTTGTTTGTTTCTCTCCAGGATCCCTGTCAGTCACATAATTTCTACTCTCCTGAGCTTATTCAGTTCATGTATTTCACAACGAGGTCTGCATGTTCAATTTTATCATCTCCTTTCTCAATCTGGTCTAATAAATCAATACTTTCTGTCTACCATCCTCTTAAGGAATAGAAAAGGAAGTACTGCTTCCTATTCAATTATCATGAACTGCTTTGCCTAAGAAGCAATGAATTAATTAAGTTTAAAGATGAAGGATCTACAATTAACGTAAATGAGTTTACCTTGTCAGTATATAGAGGAAAAAAGAAAAGCTTTTAGGTAGATAATAAAATGTATCCAACACTCTTCACTACAATTAAATCACTTTTATTTATACCCTATCTGTAAGAGCTTTCATATGTATCATACACTCTATACAGTACATATATATACACAGTATATATGCATATAGTACATATATATACAGTGTGTGTGTGTATGTGCATACTATGTATGTGAAAATTGGACATGGTTAATTGCTTCACTAATCAACTTGATATATTTGAACTTCCTTTTTATCCAGGGAACTACAGAGAACAACTGAGTCAGGCTGACATACCAATAATCCTTCACAGCGCTAAGACCTCTGCCCCTGCAGAAAAGAAACAAGTCATATTGACACCAACATGTTTACTCATGTTCACTAGATAGCCCGCTCCTGCAGAAACATCCTGCCTGCCCAAGCTGCAAAACTAATGACACATAGCCCAAGGACATCCCACCCCAAGGGCTGCAGCTCGCTCTCCCTTCTCTCCCTTGCTCCTCTTCCCCATTCCCACCCCTCTCCCCCACTTTGTTCCTAGCAGCCATATATACAGCCTGCCCAAAACTTGCCTTCTGGGCAGTAAGTTTTTGTTGCTGTTCTGCATTAATGCTACGTTAGTTCAATAAACTTCTTTTACACTTTGGTTTTCAGAGTCTGTTTCTAGCAAAACAGGTGTATGGATAAAGTTACTCTGTATATCTTGGGAAAACATCCTAGGTATAATATTAAAATTTCTCAATTTAAATATAAACTATGAGTTATCTATTGGTAAAGATTCCCTTAAGCCAGTAATTTAGAAGGGATTAAGTGACTCTAAATGCCATATTTCAAATTTGTTTTATACGTGGATCTCAGAATCTATGGAACACACACTCTCATTTACTCCTTTTCATTCTCCTGAGGAAAAGAGAAAATCCCATCTTACAGATAGTGCACTAGGGCAAGGTGACAAGGGACTTGCACTCTACAAAATCGGAGGTAGGAAGACTGGTAAATTAAAGCAAGAAATCAGCTCGCACAATCGCCTGTCTCTAGTTCCACCCTGGGCCTTGCTGAGATAGGTTGGCATTTTTCCCATTTCCACATACATATGCATATCTGCATGTACAAAAATACATAAATATGTGTACACACAAATCATTTCACCCAAACTCAAACAAGAAGCAATACCTTCTTCTTTATGCCTTTACTAATAAAATGATTTAATGAATATGTGAATAGAAGGAAGTATTTTCAAAGACAAATCTTACCTCAGGTCACTAAAATGATTCTTAGGTCACAGAGAGTCCAAATGCCAAGCCTTAAAATCAAAACTTACAGCCAGCAAGTTCTATAAAATCTAACATAAATGTTAAGAGAAGGTGGATAGTATACTGTTTGTCTATAATCCCCAGAGTTTCATAATTAGAAATCAAATTCCTGCTCCTAAGTGTTCAAATATTTTCCAGCATCTTTTCATCAAAATAGCAAAAAATAAAAGAGGCCTTTTGTTCCCACTGACTTCTCAGGACTGTTATTAAAAGCAAACCAGTACTAAATAGAGAAGCTCAAATAATATTTCAAAGTATTGCTTCTCCTATAATCTTTTTCCTGTGGAACCATTTAAGTGAAAATATCTTTCGAAACAAGTACACCTCTGCTGGTTCAGTGCTGATAACGACTACACAGAAAAGTGAGTTATTCAGTGTTATTTGTGATAGTTGAAAACCAAAGCTTTTCAGTTCAACATATGTCAGTCTGATGAGACAGAAAATAAATCCTGCTGTGGATGT
Source organism: Myrmecophaga tridactyla (assembly GCA_004026745.1). Classification (NCBI taxonomy): domain Eukaryota; kingdom Metazoa; phylum Chordata; class Mammalia; order Pilosa; family Myrmecophagidae; genus Myrmecophaga; species Myrmecophaga tridactyla. Next base: position 7,937 of record PVIY010056031.1, on the reverse strand, counting down.
GCTCACGACCCACATTTTCCACTCAATGAGGAGTGACTCACTTCTGTGTCACCTGCCATCCCTAAGGGGGTTAACAGGAGGGGGGTCAGAGGAAGGACAGAGGAGGTAGAGAATTGAAACTAAAATAGCTCAGCTTTAAAATCTTTTCACCAGAGAATCTAGAGAAGGCTTCAACAAAGACAGAAGAAAAGGGAGAAGACATGATTGCATCATGAAACGTAAAGGGGAAGATGGCTGGCAGACGAAATGAGCCCCAGATGTCCACAAACTAATATGAAGCTGTCAGGTGCCTGATGTGCTCCTCCAGATTAACCCGTTCTAACTACAGGAGCCCATGTGATTCAGTGCTGGCACCTCTAGTTTTATATCTGTGGTTCCCCCCATCTTTAGTTCAAACAAGACCCATGCATATCATCAGGGGACTGGCTAGATAAAAAGTCAGCAGGAATAATTTGAGAACCTAGACAGGCCACGAACTGAACATGGAACACATCAAGAAGCTCCTAAAAAGACAAGTCCCTTTGGCTTGTAACTACAACCAGCACCAGACTGACTCTCTCAATAAGCTCAGCATCTAAAAAATATCTTTCTTACGGGGCCTGTTTTGGTTCGCTAAAGCTGCCAGACTACAATACACCAGAAATGGATTGGCTTTGATAAAGGGGATTTACAATTCTAAGGTCATGAAAATGTCCAAATAAGGCACCAACAAGAGGATACCTTCTCAGAGGAAAGGCAGTATCTGGGTTCTCCTGTCACTTGGGAAGGCGCATGGTGATGTCTGCTGTCCTTTTCTTCCGGCTTCTGGTTTCAAAAGGCTCTTTCAGCTTCTGTGGGTCTTCTGGAATCTCCTAGGGCAGTTTCCTTCTGCATCTCCACACATCTGTTCTAGGCATCTGCTCTCTGTATGGGCTCTATAAGCATCTCCAGACGTCTGCATCCTGGTTTCACTTCTCTGCTCTCTGGGTCGGCTCTGAGCTCTTTCTCTCTCTGTGAGCTCCTTTAAGGACTCCAGTAAACTAATTAAGACCCACCTTGAATGAGTGGGGTCACAGCTCCACGGAAATAATCTAATCAACAGATCCCACCCCACTATAGGTCTGTCCCTACAAGATTTGATTACAATTAAAAGAACATGGTTTTTCTGGGGTACATAACCGTTTCAAACCAGCACAGTGCTTCTGGATTCTCCTGTTTTCCTTCTAATTAAAACCAGCCTTTGTTAACTTCTTGTTATAGAGGTAATGCTTTATGAAAATTATAAAATGCAAGTAAGAATACAAAGGCATATGCCTACCAAAGTGATAAACCTGAATGTCTAGGTCTATAATAAAGGTAATAACAAAAGCAAATAAGAATAACAGCTTAACATGGGATATGACTCCCAGGGATGAGTTTCACCCTGGTACCATGGGATCAACAATGCCATCCTGACCAAAAGGGAGAAAAGAATTGTCACAAAATAAGATATTAGTGTCTGTGAGAGTTCAAATAGAGTTGAGAGGCTACTTTACACAAGCTTCAGATAGATATTGTTAATTGCCATGGTTTGCCAAACCCCACCAAAACCTAAAGAATACCTACAGCTCTACCTGAGATTCTACAAAGATACCATGCATTATGATTATTTTCCAGAAACTTACAACCTCCAGATGGGTTCCTAGGCCAGGTAAGTCCTGAAACTCAGAGCAGGCAGCCTCCCTAGAACATCAACTAGTTCCATCTCCCATCCCATATTATTGACAGCCCTTTCCAAAATGAAAAAGCTATAATGGGCATAGCCCCCAAACCCCTAAAGATTGGGAGAAAGATCAAAGGTGATGATGGAGTTATAACAGAGAAGACAGGATTTAACAAATGAGTATGAATGCTGAATTATTTTATTGATATTTCTTTAGTCTCCAATATCTTAGAGCAGCTAGAAGGAAAAATCTAAAATGGTGAAACTGTAACCCATACCAAACTCTGAAATCTGTTTATAGCTAACTGTTGTGGTGTGCTTTGAAATCTATTGCTTTTTGTATATATGATATTTTTCACAATTAAAAAAAAAAGAATAACTGCCCATAGTTATTGATCAATTCCTATATGCCAGGCAGCCTACTAAACAGTTTATGTGAGCAGTTTTTTTAGTTGTGAAAAAAACACATATACAAAGAAGCAATACATTTCCAAGTACATTTTAACAAGTAGTTATACAACAGATTTTAAAGTTTGGTATGGGATATGGTTCCATGATTTTTCAATTTTTCTTCTAGCTGCCCCAAGATACTGGAGACCAAACCTACTAAGCATTTTATAGATATTACCTTATGTAGTCCTCACAATAAATTTGTAAAAAAAGAATAAAGTCCATTTTACAGATATTTGATACAAAATATCCTGTCGAGTCACTAGGTTATATATTTGCTCAGTATATGTTAACTGGTTTGTTTATTGTTTATGTGATTATGTGTTTATTTAGTGATGAAATAAGTTCCATCTTAAAATTTGACATCATCTCTTTCAGATGGTTGGACTATATCCCAATTTACTCAGATCTTTTTTAAGTCTCTCAGTAAAGAACTAGTATTCTTCATAGAAGTTTTGCCCATATCGTGTTGAGTTTATTCGACACTTATATTTTGAAGCAATTATGACTAGGATCTTTTTCTCCCAATTATATTTTTGCATATCTATTTATTCTGGGTTCCCTATAAATTGAGAATAATTGGTTATATCTCAGAAGAGAATCAAGAGACATTTACCAAGAAGGATTAAAAGATGGGGCAGAGGGAGGGGAGCGAGAAGTTAATTTGAATCGGTTTCCTTGGAGGAGAAAGAGGCTCAGAACACAGCAAATCTCAATCAGCATCTACTTATTGGCTTAGCCTGCCACTGAATTTGACACCGGATGGTTATAAAAAGAATACTATTACTAGCGAACTTGACATGAAAGAGTTTACAAAATGGTTGGGAGGTTGGAAGTCAATGCATGAAAATCAATTAGAGCTTAATAGAAAGTGTTAAGTATTAAATCATGTACTATGACTTTACCTGTCTAGGTGTTAAGAAAAAAGGAGTGTTTAAAGAGTGAAGTGGTGGCAAAAGGCTTCATGGAGGGGCAGGTGATGGAACAGGCTACATGGACTAGGTTGACTCCACTGGGCCTTGCTCACTGGTGGCAGCTCCAGAATAGGCACCGCCTCGGTTCTGCAGACTTTTCCAAAAGGCTGGCATCCAGTAAATCCTCCAGAGACCAAGAGACTGCAACATTTCCTCAAGATGCTCTGCAGAACCCAACCCAGGCTGTAGCTCAGCTCTTTTCAGGGGCCTGTGAGGTGACCTAAACTTCTGAAGTTACTGTGTGAAAGAGGCAGGAAAGAGCTGCCCTGCCCTCCATTCTCCAGCCCTGCACAGTCCCAACATGCAGAGTCCTTCCCTACTCTTCCACCTGCTAAAACCTTACACCTGAGATTGCAATACTAGTTGTCAATGAGAGGGAGGGTAAGGGGTATGGATATATGGGGTTTTCTTTTTCTTCTTATTCCTTTTTCTGGAGTGATGCAAATGTTCTAAAAATGATCATGGTGATGAATACACAGCTAGGTGATGACATTCTGAGCCACTGACTGTATACTTCAGATGGACTGTATAGTACATGAAGATATCTCAAAAAAATATTTTGATGTAAAACCCCAATACTAGGGATCAATAATGGGGGAGATGAGGGATATGGGATGTTCTGGGTTTTCTTTTTTGTGTGTCTATCTGCTAATTTTCTTTTTGGAATAATGAAGACGGTCTAAAAGTGAGTGTGGTAATGATTGCATAACTAGGTGATGATATTGTGAAGACACTGATGGTATAATTTGGATGGAATATATGATATGTGAATATATCTCAGTGAAATCTGAAAAAAAAGAAAAGAAAATGTAAAAACCTTACACCTCCCTCCTGTTTCAGCGTTCTCCTGGTCAATGAAGCCTTCCTTTATCATGCTCCCTTTGGCATAATTCGTTGAAATTATACCTTCATTATTCATTCACACAGCACTCTCCCATTTGCTAGCCTGTGGATTCCAAGAGAATCTAAGAGAGCAGGGAGTGTGTTTTAAGTTGTATTCCCAGAGCTAAGCATTGGATCTGACAATAGTAGGTATCTAATTTTGGTTGATTTGGATTGTTCACCTTCCCTTCCTCAGCACTTTGCTTATACATTTTCTGGGTCAATTGTTTGATGTATTTTGCAAGTTTCTTATGACATGAACCAAGATTCAGTGGTCAGAACTATGCAGGATGGACCTGGAGACAACTGGATCAGAGTTCCTGTATCTGCCCCTACTTACTAGGTGTGTGACCTTGCACACATGACTTCACCTTTTGAAGGCTCAGTTTTCTCATCTCTTAAAGGCTGAGGATGCTAATAACACCTTCCATTATTTCAATACAAAAACTCATGGGTTAGCTAAATTGGATATGGAAGTAATTTAAACCCTCATCCGTCCTAAATTTTTAAGGTCTCAACAAAATATTAACATTTATTTATATTGTTGGGTTAATGGGCAGTTAGCAGATAAGAAAATGTAAACACAGAGATGTTTTTAGTAGGAAAACCAGGATAATATCATTATGTTGGGGCCTGATATCCCCTTAAACCTTAACACTGTACCTTCTCAAACAGTGAAATCAATCAACGATACATCCTACTGTAAAATCTTAGGGAGGAGAGGGGCATGGATGTATGAAATGGCTTCTCAACATTGAAACAGTATGTGTTACTAAGATGTGGGAAAATAAAAAAACGTGGGCAGGCCTTTGTCCTTGAGTCCTGATTTATTCAATTGTTCTGGTCATGAATTTCCTTTCTTTGGTTAAACATTGAGCATAGTTTCACCTTTCCTAAGAAATGAAAACTGAAATTTTTGAGTAAACAACTTGTAAAGCTATTTTCGCTGACAATGAAATACTTTTGCTATCTGCACTGAATTTCTATTTAGTCACTTCCCTCAATACATCACTAGATCTGAACTGACATCTTGATTATAATCCTTCAACGGAGAATGGGGAGAGGCTTTTAAAAGCACTCACTGGTGAGGAGAACATCTTAGCCACCTGGGGCTGCAAATCACACTATTTTTTTCTATTTTGAACTGGAAAGGAGAAAGAATCATGTCAGAAGAACCTGAAGGGAATGAACCACTGTTGGGCATCTATGTTCCCAGCCCAGCGATCAATATGTTCCAGGATTTTTCTCACAATGACCTTCTGAAGTAGGCAGGGTACCCTATTTCACAGATTTGGAAACTGAGAGGCTCATAGCATATAGGCTTCAGAAACATAAAATACCAGCTCTGCTGTTTACTAGCTGTGTGACCTCGATTAATCCAATCACTGAGGATCAACTTACTTGTCAAGAAAATGGGGATGGAGTTAGGTGAGGATCTTTTAGTGTAACTATGAGGATTATATGTTCAGGGCACTTAGCATAGTGTTTGGCAAATAGCAAGAATCCCATAATTGGCAGCCAGTATGACTTCGACCTGCAGATTATTCTTTGTCCCCAACACCACTCTAGGTTATCCTCTTGCCTTCTCTGTCCTGCTCTATGCCTGAGAGATTTCCTCCTAAAGATGTATTATCTGGGCTCCCTCACTAGCTGGCTTCTGGTTAGATGAGGCCAACGGAGGTACTAGCAAGAGATCTGAGGTCAGGAAGAGAGAGAATTTGCAGCATTTTTCCCTACTCCTGTTGAGCTATGTTTTCTGACAATGGCTATGTCCCTCCAGGACTCCACTCCTGTAGCAAACCCCTCCTGGCTTTCTATAATACTTCTCTGAAGAACAAAGGGTAGTAATATCTGCCATTGTTTCTAGTGTCTAGTGCCTCAACACCCCTTGGTGGCTCCTTCAACCTCTAGATGCTCCCTTCTTTAAAATTTCTTGAGCTATCTGAGTTGGAGTTTCCTTCCAGGCCCTGATTGATACCCAAATTCAAAAATCATATGCTATAAATGAGGGACTCACCTGCTACTATGAGCTATCATCAATCCTTTATGAAGTACTCATTTTCCAATAGTAATTTAAACTTGAATGATAGCGTTTGATCCAGTATTCTTAAGGGAGAGGTCTAGATTATAGCTGGCATTTGATGATTTATTCAGATGAATTTTAAAATGTTCTGTATCTCACTCCAAAGCCCCACCCCAAATACAATAAGTTGGTCCTAACCCAGTCCTGCATGTAGCAGCAACTACAATCCAAATTTCTTTCTGAGAAATTTCAATCTGACTTTATTCTGAGAAAAAGGAAGACCAAGACTTCATAGAATCTTGGAGGAAAAACTCCTAAAGTATATCCAACACAGTTTTTCTCAGTGCTCCTGAAAACTGTTTATCACAATCTCTAAGCTCTCGAAACCACTGTTACCAAAATACCACCAGAACCATTTTGCAAGCCATCATTTTCAACTACATTCAGTAAGGACTTGGTAGAACCCACTTTAGCAGGTCGCATTTTTCCCTTAGCAATTTCAAGTATAATTGCTAATCAATCCACAGGGCATGAATAAGCATGTAATTACTCAGTTAAAGAGTAATTATATGGGCATTTATTTGTACTCTCCAAGCTCAAGAGATATTGGATGCAATATATAAAAGGGGCGTACTGTATGTTTTGAAAGACTCAAATTCGTATTTGCTTCAGTGTTTTATTTTTGCTGTCTCTGTGGGTATTTTTTTTAGAGCTTTGGTTTGGGTGCACAGTTTTGCTGTGTGAAGCTTAAATGCATTAGATGAAATGCTCGGAGTAATGTGCCACAGCATTTCACATGACTGTATAATCAGTTTTGATGATCTAAAGCAATTTTATAAGTGACCCCACATTATTGGTGAATCCCTGTAAATTTCTCATTTTGGAATGAAGCAATAAGACAGTGGTCTTGACAGTTGCTGATCACCAACAAACTTCTATGTAGTTGGCAAGGTAGGCACAGCTCTGAGACCCTGGCAGCTTGCCGCTTTGAATAATTACATTCTGTCAATCTCAATTCTCAGCTGCAATGTCAGCTGGATACAGAACTCTTACCCACTTCCTGTCCTGAACACTGCACCATGCAGTCACACAGCTGTTGGGTGTTGCCACAGATGTTGGGGCATTCCACAGTGGATTAACTGATGGCTTATGAAAGCTCATCCTATTAGAGAGAAGGTGCCATAAGAACTATTTTGGAGTTACATGGGCCCATGAGGAAAGAGACAGCCTCACCTATGCTTCTTTGTCATCTGGGTCTTTTTGCACGCACACTCTGTTCATCCAGGCCTGTTCATCCTTTTCATCAGGATGTCTCTGCATTTTCATTCTTCTTTCCTATTGCCAATTCCCATTGAGCTCTCTAGTTCTTGCCTAGTTCATAGCAGGCAAAAAATAAGTATTTGATAAATGAGTGAGTGAATGAATACATGGATGGATGAATGAATGAATGAGTCTACCTGAGTGTCCCAAAATATAGCTCATTTTCCCATCTAATTAATAGCCCTCTCTCATGGCTCCACCCCAAACATAATGGACCTCCAACACCGATCAGACTATAGCCCCATTTGGCATTCTGGTTGCCTCAACCAGAACTGTGAGTTTGACCCCTGCCTTTCCCCTATCCCAGCTCCTACATCAATTTTCAGTTGATTCATTCAAAAAGGCACACCATGTGACTCCATTCCTGCCCTCACAGAGCTTCCCTTCCTTTCTACCTTTGCACTCCTCATGTCTGACCGATTACTATTAGCCACTACAGAACAAACTGTAGTTGGTATATAGCAATTCATAAATATCTGATATTATAGACAATATGAACAATTTAATAGTAACAATATAAATGCAATATCCTCATGTGAGTCCCACATTTATAAAATAAAATAAAATGATGGGGCTAAGGTGAGGAAAAGTCAAAGTCTGATGATAG
>PVIY010056030.1:0-13480 GCA_004026745.1 Myrmecophaga tridactyla | reverse complement strand
GGGAGACCTTTGGTCCAGGGGGGGCTTGCTTAGCTTCCAGGGCTGAACAACCTTGAAGAGGTTCCTCAGACAGGCCCTTTTCCTCTCTGAACCTCAGTCTCCTCATCTGTGCAATGATGGGGTTCTTTTTAGCGATGTAAACCTTTCTTCTAATGATACCAGCCCCTGGCCGGCTGATAGACAAAGTGGGGTCTGCCCAGATGGAAGCAAGGGGTGGGGGCTAGAGTCCTCATTCTTTTTGTTTGTTTGTTTATTTATTATTGTTATTTTGTAATTGTTGAGAAAAGCCTTTCCCAGCAGCCCAGCTGCAGACTTTTCTTTAGATGCTACTGGTTTTTGTTTTTTGTTTGTTTTAATTTTTTTTATTTTGAAAAATAGCATATGTACAAAAAAAAGCAATAAATTTCAAAGCACACCACAACAATTAGCATTACAACAGTTTCAGAGTTTGGTATGGGTTACAGTTTGACAATTGTAGGTTTTTCCTTCTGGTTGCTCTAAAGCACTGGAGACTGAAAGAAATAGCAAAATAATGATTCAGGAGTCATACTCATTTATTAAGTCCTATCTTCTTTTTTATAACTCTACCTTCTCCTTTGATCTTTTTTTAAAATTATTTATTTTTTATTGATATATATAATATATATTCACATACCATGTAATCACCCAAAGTGGACACTCAGTGGTTCACAATGTCATCATATAGCTGTGCATTTATCACACCAATTGACTTTTTTTCCTTTTTCATAAAAAAATAACATATAAACAAAAAGGCAATAAATTTCAAAGCACATTGCGGCAGTTAGCTGTGGAACAGATTTCAGAGTTTGGTATGAGTTACAATTTCACAATTTGAGGTTTTTACTTCCAGCTGGAGGCCTCATTCTTATCTCCATCCCCTACCTCCCAGCAGTTGCCCAGACAACAGGAACCACCTGGGAGCCAGAGTTTACTCTCTGAACTATGAAAAAGTGAAAGCTGGGAAAAGCAGGCCCAGGTACTAAGAAAGAAAACCAAGATGGGAGGCCCAGAAAAGAGAAGGGCCTGACTGAAAGGCCAGACAGCTACATATCCAGATGCCAAGAGTCCAGGCCACTGAAGATGTGGCCACTCTCCCTGGGCACATCTGCAAACCACACACCCCTGGATTCTGCCCTCCCTCCAGGCCCACCTGGACCTTCCACACCTCCTTCCCAGCTCTACTGGAAACCAATGGCCCTTGTGGTGTGTGTGATCTCCTGGGCATGTGCAGGTGGACCTCAACCCATTCCAGGCCCTTCGGTCACTCTCCATCTAGAGAACCTGGGTAGCACTTAGGGAAGCCATTTTTGCAGCTCTCCGGGGACAGGCAATGCAGGTCCAGAGTCTGCTCTTGAAGGGAGAAGGTCAGAAAGAACTATTTCATGCAGGAGATGGGGCTGTGGGTCTGAACAGGAATAGAGTTAGAATTTTTGTCAACAGCCAACTCCCTGTGAACAGCTCTGCTTCCTCACTTAGGGGCTGCAAGACTAGACATCCGGGGCCAGCAGCGATTCTCAAACCTAAGTAATGCAGATGTGCAGGTTGAGGTGCTGGCTTAGAAAGCAGATTCCCCAGCCCACACCCAGAGACCCTGATCCAGGAGGACTGGGAGGGCCCTGGAATCTGCCCTTTTAGCCAGTCCTGCAGGGTCTCCAAAGGATGGTGTCTCAATTTCCAGATTGCATTCCCCATGGATTCGGGCCAGGGAGTGAGACCTGAGTGGGTGTGAAAGATGCTGTGACCCCGACCAGCAGTGAGCCTGTGACCCATATTTGAAGCAGCTCTCTGACCAACTAGACAGCAGTCAGGAGATAGGTCCGGGATCACAGCCAGCTGCACGGGCTTGTGATCTCTGCAGTTGCACAGGGCCCCACGTGTGGTTTACTGCTCTAGGGCCATCATCTTGAAATTCTCAAGGGGCCCCGCCCAGGAGGAGTGAGCTCCCTACACTAAGGCATGCAATTGGAGGCTGGAGACACTTGTAGAAAGATGCAGAAGGAAGTTGCACATGAAATGTGAGGTCTGGACAACCGTGATGTCTTTCCTTTTCCTTAAAACCTCAGTCAAAGAATTTGAGACCATTGGGTAAGTATGTTGAGATGCCACCATCCAGGCACCGAAAAGAGGGATGACATGTCTGGTATCCTGAGCACAGGCAGCACCACCCTGCCTCTTGCCTGCCATTGTCAGCCTGACATTTTGTATCCTATGCTTGTCGTCTTTCACATGCATTCTTCTCCACCTGGGAAACAGACATGCTCCCAGAACAAGTGCCTGCTGTGAACTGGGCTGCAGAAGGCAGACCTCAGAGCATACTCTCCAGTCATTTTATCAGTTGTTTGGGCTTTATTTTATATTTGGCATTGTTAGCCCCAGGACTTAGAGTGGCGCCTCCTGTCTGACTATTCTTCAGCTATTAAAAGCAGAACTGGCTTTCTCCCTTGCCTCCCAAATCAAGCCCCACTGATGGGCCCTTTAACAAATAGATGGCTTACTGTCTATTTCTCGGTGCTGTTTGCTTAGCTCTGTTATGACTGGGAGTCCAGAAATAAATGAAAAGGGCTTTTCCCATCACAACCTTTGCAGAAAGAAAAACAGTTGAGATTGGTTGTTTGGAAATTCCTTGTGCTGGAAACCAATACTTTCTTTGCTTTGATCTCGTGCCTGGAAAACCTTTATTTCTTGAAATGATGAAAGTTATTCTAGCTCGAGCAAAGAAGCCAGGAGGACAAGCTGGAGCCTGGTGGGAAGTGATTTTCAGGATGGAGAGTGGCGTCCCTTCTTCATCTCTCAGGACTGAGTTGAAGCTGATGCAAGGGGACCTCTTGTCCCAGTCTGAGCACTGAAAGTCCCACCTCTCAGGAAGCCCCTCAGTCACCATAGGCTCGGAGTGAGTTGGAGAGTGGGGTTCAGGGCTCACAGAGCAGGTAGAGGGTTATCTTGAGGACAGGGGTACACGTTCTCTCTTGATCCTCTTTTCCCACCCAGGGGCACTTCAAGTCCCCTTCTGGGCAAAGCTGGCTCTGAGACACCAGCCCCACAACCAATGCGGGGGTGGGGGGGCAGAATAATGGACTCTTTTTTCCAAGCACCTTCCACTCCCAACACCTTCCAAAGGTTCATCCCACCATCATCACGTAGGAAATCCTCCGTTTTCAGCATATCCATCTTCAGTGAGACTTAATCCAGACATTCCACCCCTTTTTGAGACTTCATCCTCTCTACACCACTCACAATTACAGTGGCCCCTCTAACTGGCTCCCTTCCGCCCATTCTCCTTCATGCTGTGTGCTGTGTCATCTTCCAGCCCATTGCCAGAAAGACCTTCCTAAAACCCAAATATTACCTCGTCACCTACCTGTGTTGACCCTTCATTGACTCCCTATTACGGGTTAGGTAAGGTCAAAACTCCTTGATCTAGCACACCGTGCCCCATGGCATGGCCCCGTGCTAAGCTCTCTTCCTCAACCCAAACCAACGCCAGGACCTTTCCCTCCAGTTTTCCTGCACTCCTTGTAGCTTCCTGAACCTCATTGCCATAACAGGTTGAAACTCCACTTTGACCTTCAAAGCTTAACCCAAGCATCATTTCCTCCTGTAGGTTTATCTTTGACCCTTTTTTATGACTCAGGGCTGATTCTGATACCCTCTATATACACCCCACCCACACCCCGGCATCCTCAACCGCCCCCATGGTACTTACCCCTGTTGGTGGGATTGTCTGTTTGCCTGTCTGGATGGATGACTGAACCGTGGGCTTCTGAAAGACAGCTTTGAGGCTTCAGCACCATCATGGGATCCAGGACCCTGGGAACAACCAGTACAGGCTGTGGGATGAATGGATGAATGAGTCATTCAACCTCAAACATCTTCAGGGACCCCCGTTGCCTTAGGAAAGGAAGACTTACAAATATTTACAACTTGAATGGAGAGGTCCTCCCTTGACCCATACATGGAAAGGATACTTTACATGCAAAAGGCAGGGGGCCTCTCACCAGTATTTTGTTCCTTTGCAGACCCACGTGACCTATCGCAGATCACTTGAGCCCAGTTAAAAAGGATTTGTGGATTATATTATCTAAACTAACTGTCTTAAAATGGAAAAGTGGCTTCAATGTAATCCAGCAAAAAGTCTTCAGATCGGAACTATTCCTAGCATGCAAGGACAAATAAACAATTTGTAGTAGCGCTGACAAATACAAGGTAAAACAGTGCAGAGTGGATTAGGTGTGCTGTCAGCTGCTTTTTTTAGACTATCAAGACTGAAATAGTTGAAGAAGTGGATCTAAGCCATTACTGTTCGCAAGGACCCTCCTTCTAAGCATATATTAGGCATCAGATGCTAGCAACGCACTTAAAATGAAGCGTAAGAACCCAAGGCCAGCACTTTCCATGGTCTTTACAGCGCTACTCAATCCAGTTCTTTACAAACTCTGACTAAACTCAATGAAAATGTTCAGAAGCTCCTTTGGGAGTTTTTTTTTTTTTTTTTAATAGAAAAAGCCTGAAACCTAGTACCAGTGAGCGAATGCTTAAACTGATTAAATAATGAAGTACAAGATGATAACAAGGCAAAATACTTGCTTTTGCCAGCAAATACTGTTGGAAAACAATGTTGGAAAACACGAGTCGATTTTTGAACAATCATGAGAATAAGTTATTCAGTATGAAGTTTGCTATAACAATTGGATAAAATTACAGCTATTACTACTGTATCTGTAAAAGATCATGTTTCACTAATGAAGTACCCAAAGAACGACTTTTTTATGAGCCACTAAAGGAAAGACAACCATTACTCAACAGTAAATGAACTCTTTAACTAAAAAAACATTTTACTGACGAACTGTGAAAGCTGTCAGAATTGAATTTTATGTGGAATTAAAATTCCAAGTTCAGGTTACAGTTTCCAGGGAAACTCATGACCTGGCTCTTTGAGGGAGGTAAGAAGATGATGCTAGAATTGTCCTAAATGGAAAATAAGTGGTTAATTTTATCAAAACAAGACCTTTAAAACACAACAGGATCTTTTAAATACTTTACGATGAGCGGAGAGGGTGAGAAAATCTTCTGTCCCCCAGAGATTCACTGGGGATCATATGGAAAATACTAAAAAGAGCTGTTGCGCTTAGAACAACCAACAAACAAAAAATAAATGTCCCAAATTTACTGACCCTTTCTTTGATGAAAGTAGCTATTAGTGGAACCTCTATAACAGAGACTAAAACACACACACACACACACACACACACACACACACACACACATCTGCCCTTTCAGGAAAGAAAATGACATTCTGATAATTCTAGGAGAAGAAGTGTTCTTTAGAAAAAAAAAATCTCATGCGATTGAGCATTTTGAAAAATACAGTTGGAAATGTTACCCTGGAGCTATGATTTTTTTGGCAGGGCCAATAAACAATGGGTCAACTAAAACACATTCCTATCTATATATACGTAAATAACTTGGGAAGAACAAAAAAAATTAAGGAATATAATTCTCTAATCTGTTTTTAAAATACCCCAGTGAAGAGTCTCAGTGGATTTTGAACATATTTATTAAAAATATAAAAGCCTTCTGTTTGTGAAAACAATAGATTGACAACAAGGAGAATGAAAAGTCATTAGCCAGCTTTGATGTCCTTCCTCCATTTGGATCTGTGCATATGGCTGTGACTTTTTCAGCTGAGGCAGCCACTGAAACCAAGATCGGAAATACTCTTAGAACAAGAACTTCAGATCATTGAACAAATAATTAACCCAAGGTTTTTTTAAAAGAATGAAACACAGACAATCGCATTCACTTTCACTAACAGAATATTGTTGAGATGGTTGAGAACAAAAAGGATATTTTGTACCATAAAAATAAAAATTATTTTAAAACGGGGTTACTTTAGCTTTAGAGTATACCTTTCCATTTTGTGTGTAAGTTTGATAATACACAAAATAGATCAGTACAACAGTACATATATATAGTTTATAAATAAAGAACCATGCCTATAAGAGTTTGCTCAAAAACTTTTTTCTGGCTCTGATAATAATTCTCCTTTCACATGCTTCTTTACAAAGCAAGTATTGTTGCATGCTTCTTTACAAAGCAAGCCTTGTCGTTAGGAGGCGCCACCTTTTCCCCGTTTTGAATTTGGGCTGGTCCCATGGCCCGGTTTGACAATAGAACACAGGAGAACTAATGCTGTGTAGTTTCCAAGATTTGACCTTAAGAGGTATACAGATTCTAACTTGGGCATTTGGGGAATCTCGTTCATGGGCTCTATCTGCCAAGCAAAGAAGTTCAAGCTAGTGATGTAGGGAGAAAAATAGAGAATCCATCCCTGCAAACAGCAGGCACAGTAAGTGAAGCCATCTGGATGTTGCATCCCCTGCCATCAGCTCACAACCATGAGTCAACACATGAGGAGCCAAAGAACTTCTCACTTGAGCTCTGCCCAAATTCCCGCCTTGCAGAACTGTAAATAAATAAAATGGTTGTTGTTTTAAGCCCCTATGTTTTGAGATGCTTTGTTATACAACAGTAGAAAACCAAAAAAGGATCACTGGCCTGTGGGGTGAATTCCCAACTCCTTAGCATACGGTATTTTGCCCTTCAAAAAACTTATGTGTCTTCAAGAGACTTCTGTCTCCCTCTAGACCCCTTTGCAACATTTGCTGATCTTTTTTTTATTTGTTTAATTATTTATTTATTATTAATTTTTTAAAAATAAAACAACAAACAAACCAAACATTCTTAACATATGATCATTCCATTCTACATATATAATCAGTAATTCACAATATCATATTTGCATATTCATCATGATCATTTTTTAGAACATTTGCATCAATTCAGAAAAAGAAATGAAAAGACAACAGAAAAAATTCCTTCATACCATACCCCTTACCCCTCCCTTTCATTGATCACTAGCATTTCAATCTACTAAATTTATTTTAACATTTGTTCCCCCTATTATTTATTTTTATTCTGTGTGTTTTACTTGTCTGTTAATAAGGTAGATAAAAGGAGCATCAGACACAAGGTTTTCACAATCACACAGTCACATTGTGAAAGCTATATCATTATACAGTCATCTTCAAGAAACATGGTTACTGGAGCATAGCTCTACATTTTCAGGCAGTTCTCTCCAGACTCTCCATTACATCTTTTTTTTTTTTTTGTAATTATGAATAAACATTTATATGCAAATATATGTAAAGAGATTTATTTCATTGAATTGGCTCACATGATTATGGACACTGCAGAATCCGAAACCTGTAGGAAAGGCCTGCAGGTTGGGAATTTTGAGAGGAAGTTGGTGTTGCAGATTTGAGGCAGAATTTCTTTTTCTTTGCTTTTAAGGTCTTCGACTGCTGGGATGAGGCCCACTCTCATTGTGGGTTCATCTCCTTTACATAAAGTCAGCCAATTACAGATCCTAATCCTGTCTATGAAATACCTCCACAACAACATCTGGACAGCATTTGACCAAACAACTGGACTCTATAACTTAGCCAAGTTGACACATAAAATTAGGCATCATATCCTCCAAAATTTTCTATATATATGCAAAAAATACATATCAGAGCACACTGTTTTGCATCATTTTTCCCCCCACTTAACAATATACATTAGAGTGATTTCCACAGAAATCGGTGTAGAACATTTGGATTTATGTCATTCTTCTTACTCTCAGCAAAGTATTCCTTTGTGAGGTTATACCATCATTTATATAAACAATTTTATATATTTGCTGTTAAAAGAAAAGAGATTGGGAGATTATTTTTTTGGGAAGAGATCAAAAAAGACCTTATGGACTAGAGGAATGAAACTGGTTGATGTTTTGGGAGAGACTGATACTTCTGGGATTCAGGATTTATCAGGTATAGGCAAGTCTGGAGGCCTTGAGTTTCTAGAAAAAAAAAACTTACTAAAAAAGACTTTTATAGAATCTTAGATAGAGCCCAGGGTGTTTTTTTAGGGTTTTCAGGAATACTTTGATTGGGGCTTGGTATGCTGTGGCAATTTGCAATATCTGGCTGAAACTTGCAAAAAAGTAACTTCCAGAATACCCTCCCAACTCTATTTGGAATCTCTTAGCTGCTGAAACTTTATTTTGTTTCATTTCTGACCCACTTTTGGTGAAGAAGGCATTCTCAATCCTACAATGCCAAGGCAAGTTTCATCCCTGGAAATCATGTCCCATGTTACCTTCTCTGTTACATCTTGACTAACAAGGTGGTATCTATTTAATGCATAAGAATAACCTCCAGGATAACCTCTGGACTCTGTTTGGAATCTCTCAGCCATTGCTACTTTGTCTCATTTCACTTTTCCCCCTTTTGGTCGAGAAGGTTTTCTCAATCCCTTGATGCTGAGTCCCAGCTCATTCAATGATTTCTGTCCCAAGTTGTCAGGAAGGTCCACACCCCTGGGAGTCATGTCCCTTGTAGAGAGGGGGAGGGCAGTGAGTTTGCTTGTCGTGTTGACTAAAAGAGAGAGGCCACATCTGAGCCACAAAAGAGGTTCTCTTGGGGGTGACTCTTAGGTCTAATTTTAAGTAGGCTTGGCCTATCCTTTGTGGGGTTATGTTTCATATGAACAAACCCTGAGATGGGGGCTCAGCCTTTTGCTTTGGTTGTCCACACTGCTAGTGAGAATATCAAGGATTCTCCACTTGGGGAAGTTGAATTTTCCCTCTTTCTCACTGTTCTAGTTTGCTTGCTGCGGGAATGCAACACACCAGAGACGGATTGGCTTTTAATAAAAGGGGATTTATTTTGTTAGTTCTTCAGAGGAAAGGCAGCTAACTTTCCACTGAGGTTCTTTCTTACGTGGGAAGGCACAGGATGGTCTCTGCTGGTCTTCTCTCCAGGCCCCTGGGTTCCAACAACTTTCCCCGGGGTGATTCCTTTCTTCATCTCCAAAAGCCTGGGCTGAGCTGCGAGTGCTGAGATGAGGTATGCTGAGCTGCTTGGGCTGTGCTACGTTGCACTCTCTCATTTAAGCACCAGCCGATTAAGTCAAACGTCCTTCATTGCAGCAGGCACGCCTCCTAGCCGACTGCAGATGTAAATCAGCAACAAATGAGGTTCACATACCATTGGCTCATGTCCACAGCAACAAAACTAGGTATGTTCACCTGGCCAAGCTGACAACTGAATCTAACAACCACACTCACCATTCTCCCATGGGGACTTTGCAAATACTTTTTTACTCAGTGTTCAAATCACTCTGGGATTTATTGGGGCATCACTCTGGACAAACCTACAAAATCTTAACATTTGCTGATCTATTGTCTCCCCAAAACGTTTTACATGTACCTACTTCTGACCCTTTGCTCATTTCATTTCTCCTTTCTGGAATATTCTTCCTTGGTTCTTAGTATACGCAAGTCCTCCCCATCCCTTGAGGCTCAGCTCAATCCTGACCTCCTTCAGGAAGCATTTCTTGATGACACCATTATCCCAGAGAGGGCTTTCTCTGTCCTGGAGCTCCCACAGCATTTATAATCAACACTAAGCAAGATGGGGGTTAGCTTTCTCTGTGTGCACCTCACTTCCCAGCCACACAGTAAGCTCTTCCAAAGAAGATTTAGCATGACCTTGCCAAGCTCAACATCAGGCTATGCACATAGCAGGTGTCTGATAAATCAATGCGAAATGCATGAATGATAATATAATTTGCCCTGTCTCTCCTTGCACACTCAGTTCCATTCAGTCGAGCGCTTCCAGTGTCAGTCAGATCATTCAGGCAGTCATTGCTGGGTTTCAGCCTAAAGTAGATGCAGCTCAGCTTTGCAGACCAAGAGGCAAGAGTTCCAATTCTAATTATGCCAGCCAGTGGCTGTGGAATCTTGGTCAGCCTCCATTTCTTCATGTATGAAATAGGCAGATACTACGGGCTTTCTCGGTTTGGCATAAGAATGCAGTTGGATACTATATGTAAAGTGTCTTTGGTGGCTTGGAGTTAAGTATTCCCAGAAAAACATGTTTTTAATCTTAATGCAAGTCTGTGGGGGTGAACCCATGGTAAACAGGACCTTCTGCAGAAGTTAATTTTAGTTAAGGCATGGTTGATTAAATCCGGGTGGATCTTAATCCTATTATGGGAGTTCTTACAGAGAAGGCCACAGAGAGAGAAGCCACAGGGAGCGGCAGGAAACTGGCAGCCAACAGAACCCAGGAGAGAAAGTAGAAAACACAGCCATGAAAATTACTGTGTGACAGAAAAAACAAGGAACCCCAAAGTTTGTAAGCCAGCCAGAGGATTCTGACCCCAGGAGAGAGCAAGCCTTCTACCTTGTGAAACTGAACCAATAAATTCCTGTTGTTAAGCAAACCCATTTGCTTAAGCAGCCAGGAAACTAAACCAGTGTCTCCCCAGTATCTGGCTTGGAACATCTCAGGGTAGGTGCCCAGATACTGTCCCATGGTGGGCGGGCATGTTTCCCTTACTCATGTGAACCTGGAGTTGGCACCATGCAGCTAACCCTGGAGCTGTATGGTCTTTAGCCTTTTCTTATGGGAGTTCAGTCTAGCAACCTCAGCAATAAATCAACTGTGAAAAGAAATAATGATATTCTCTAAAGTCTTTGTATTATTAGCATCCATATAGCTTTTTCCACATACTCTAATTGATCTTCTTAGCTACCTAGCTCTACCCTAAGACCAAAACCCCTTTCTACCCACCCCCAACCAATCCCACCTGGATTTT
The DNA here is from genome assembly GCA_004026745.1 of Myrmecophaga tridactyla. NCBI lineage: Eukaryota > Metazoa > Chordata > Mammalia > Pilosa > Myrmecophagidae > Myrmecophaga > Myrmecophaga tridactyla. The sequence continues at coordinate 2,755 of PVIY010056030.1, read as the reverse complement.
TATTTCACAGGAAAAAAACTAACAAACCTGGAAATATAATTGGGTTGAGTATTGGGCTGGCCATGTGACAACAAAGGAGCATGCTGGAACCTGGGACCTGGCCTTGTACTCTTGGGAAGGCTTGCACCATGCCTTCTGCAGTCAAAACTTGCTGCTATCTATTTTGCTTGTTTGTTTGTTTTTCTTTTATTGAGATATATTATATATTCACATACCATATAATCATCCAAAGTATACAATCAGTGAGTGGTTCACAGTATAACATATCGCTGTGCATTCATCATCCCAATCTATTTTTGAACATTTTTATCACTTCAAAAATTTTTTTAAAAATAAAAGTAGAAAGAACACCCAGAACATCCCAACTCCCCAGCCCCCCCCCTCAAAACTTTACTTATTGGTTGTCTTTTTTTTTCTTACTTATCTGTTCAAACATGGGATAAAGGGCATGTCAGTCACAAGGTTTTCATAATCACACAGACACACACCTTAGAAGCTCTATAGCTATTCAATTACCTTCAACAGTCAAGGCTATTGGATTACAGTTCAGCAGTCTCAAGTATTTCCCTCTAGCTACTCCAATATGCCAAAAACTGAAAAGGGATATCTATATGCTGCATAAAAATAACTTCCAGAATGTCCGCTCAGCTTTGAGATCTCTCAACCACTGAAACTTTATTTTGTTTCATTTCTCTTCTCCCTTTTGGTCAAGAGGGTTTCCTCAATTCCACGATGTCAGGACTCATCCTTGGGAGTCATATCCCATGTTGCCAGGGAGATTTACACCCTTGGGAGTCATGTCCCATGTAGTTCACCTGCAGAGTTGGCTCAGAGAGGCCACATTTGAGCAACAAAAGAGGGTCTCTGTGGGGGGGTGATTCTTAGGCATAATCATAAGCAGGCTTAGCTTCTCCTCTGCAGAAATAAGTTTCATAGGGGCAAACCCCAAGATTAAGGACCCAGCCCATCAAATTTTCAGTTCCCAGTGATGGTGAGAATATCAGATCTTCCCCAGGTGGGAAGATCTTTTCCCTCAGTCCTTCAAGGAGACTTTACTGCCTGTTTTGATTCTGACATTTTCCCCCCAAGGTCGAGCCCATCTAGCAACTCAAACTCCCAAAGATGCTCTTAGTGGCAACCTTTTGTTTGGTCAATGAGATAGAAATGACTACCATTCTCAGAGAATACTGAGGATAAATGCTTCTGGGCTTTTATTTTTTTATTGGCGTTGGCTTATTTTTTAACAATTTTAAATGATTATTTTTAAATGGCAGAAGTAGGTAGACAGGTTTTGAAAACAAACAAACAATACAGAAGTGTGTGGATAGAATACAATATTTCCCTCTCCCTGACCTTTCCCCAAGCAACCCAGTCCAGGAAGAAATCATCACTGCTTGAAAAATAGCTACTACTTTTCCGCTTGTAGCTTGTACATCAAGAAAGTTGACCTTGTTGCTTCCCAAACTACCGTTCTATTTTATTCTTATCATTTCAAATTTCCTCAGCCAGGGTTGGCTTCTTGCTGCTCCAATTTCCTTGGTCTCGGTCCTTCCTTCCACACAGGAGCCTGGCTGTGTCTTCCCAAGTCTGCTGGAAAGAGCCCCCTGCACAGCAGACGTGGCCTCACCACATGGAGAGGCTGCTCTAGTCCACTTTGGGTTGTCCAGCATCTGACAGATGACCTCCCACCCTTCCTTCCTGGAAGTCTTTCCTCCATCCCCATGACCTAGGTCAAATGTTTAGGAGAACGTGCAATAAATCCGCCAGGCAGCCAGTGAAGGAGAATGCTCTCCTCTGGAGGGATGAGGTCAAAGAAGTGATGCAAGCCAGAGCTCTGAGCAGAAAAGTTGGGTCAAAAGTGAGCCCAGTCTCCCTCGGAAAGGGCATAACTGGAAACTAAGAGCAGTGGGTTTAAATTAAAAAAAAGAGAGAGGTATTATTTGATAAGCAGGAAGTAAATGTGTTTGGGGTAACAACATTTTAAAAGGTTGGATCAAACAAATCAAAGCACTAGCTGCATGCTAAATGCTGGAAAAATTTGAAGAAATGCAAAACAAGGTCTTTACCTTCCAGGAAACTTAGATCATGTATACTGCTATCATTCATACTTATCATTTATCAGATTTGGCATCCTGAGTCGGGAAAATCTAAAGTTGCATTCTCTCATGGTCAGCACTGGCCTGGCAGCTCCACAAAACCACCAGGACCCATGTCCTCCCAGCTTTCTTTTTTTATTTTCCTTTTTAAATATTTTTATTGACAATTTTTCACACACATACAATCCATACATGGTGTACAATCAGTGGTTTACAATAGCATCATATAGTTGCGTATTCATCATGATTATTTTTTAGAACATTTGCATCACTCCAGAAAAAGAAATAAAAAAGAAAAAGTCATACATACCATACCCCTTACCCCTCCCTGTCATTGATCACTAGTATTTCCTTCTGCCCAATTTATTTTACCCCTTATGTCCCCTATTATTTATTTATTTATTATCCATATTTATTTACTCATCTGTCCATAGCCTGGATAAAAGTAGAATCAGACACCAGGTTTTCACAATCACACAATCACATTGTAAGGGTTATATCTTTATACAACTATCTTTAAGAATCAAGGCTTGAGCAGTCTCACCACCCTCCCCCTCTCTGCGTGGGACATGACTCCCAGGGGTGTGGACCTTCCTGGCAACATGGGACAGAGATCCTGGAATGAGCTGAGACTCAGCATCAAGGGACTGAGAAAAACC
>PVIY010056028.1:0-13481 GCA_004026745.1 Myrmecophaga tridactyla | reverse complement strand
GCCCCATTCCTGCTTCGGCTGGTGAGCCTCTCCTGTGGAGTTCATCCAGACCCTCCTTCGGAGTCGTCAGCTTTGCAGTCTGCCCTGTGGATTTTGGACTCTGTGTTCCTGCGGTCACGTGAGACACTTTTATAAATTTTATATTTGCAAGTGTTCCCTGTTGATTCTGTTTCTCTAGAGAACCCTAACTAATACACCTGGCTAGCGGCTGCCCTATTGGATCGTGCAGTTCTGCCTCCCAGCTACTCAAAGTGTGGCCCAGGGGTCAGCGGATCAGCATCGCCTAGAAGCTTGCTGCACATTTGAAACCCCGGAGAGTTGTTATTGTTATTATTTTTTAAATACAAATGCCCAGGCCAAACCTGATACCAATTAAATCAGAACCTCTGGGGGTAGGACCCAGGCAGCAGGTTTTGAAAGCTCCCCAGGTGATTGCAATTGCAGCCAATTGCCAGCTAGCGTTCTACGACTTTGCCACTGACAGCGTGGTGGACAGCCCTGGCGGCACCAGGGGCTCGTGGGATTTGCGGAATCTCTTGTCCCACCCCACGCTCCTGACTCAGAATCTGCATTTTAACCAGATCTTCAGGAGATTTGTGTGCACAGTGAAGTTGGAGAACTCTCTAGTGCAGAGGTTTTGTTACCGGACAAAGACTGTGGATTCTTTTGCCGAATGCACTCAATAACCAATTCCTGAGACATTGGGTTTCAAAGCGAGAGAGAGTTGATTACTAGGTGCGTAGGAGGTGGCCCAAAATCTGTCTCTCCACACCGGAGTAATTCTGATAGTTTATTAAAGAAAAGATGGGCAGGGTTTAGGATAATGAGCCCAGTGCCCCCAGGTGATGTAATTGGGGGGGGGGGTGATCTAATTACTGAGCATGCGCAGATGGATGACATGCTTAGTACGTATTTTTAGGAAAATGGTGCAGTGAGGTATAGGTGACTTGTAGGTTAAAGTCTAAGCCACTGCGTATGTCAGACGGACCCAAGTTGGGTTAGATCCAGTCTCGGTTATCAAGATGACTTTGGACTTGGGGTGAGTTAGTTTTGGGCTGACCCAAGACCCTTCATTAATAAACATTAGGGGTCGTCTTTAGTGATTATAAGACTCTAAAGTTGAAAAACTGGATGACTGGGTATAAATGAAGGTTAGTCACAAGGTTTTTACAATCCCAGGGGCAGGAGATGAGGGCTATACAGTCATTATCAGAGATCAAGGCAGCTTGGTTACAATTTATAAATTTCAGGAATTTCACTCTGTCTACTCCAATATACCAGAAAGCAAAATGGAATATCTATGTAATGATTCAGTAATTGAAATCATCCTGGGGTGCAAGGGTGGTTCAGTGGTAGAATTTCTGCCTGCCATGCAGGAGACCGGGGTTCGATTCCTGGCTCATGCACTTCTCAAAAGCAAAACAAACAAAAAACAGAAAAATTCAACAAATAGTCCTGCAATAACAGGCTACTCACATGGAAAAAGAGTGAAATGTGACCCTCCCATACAGCATACCAAAAATTAAAAAATCATCCCTTAAATCCTGATTTCTGGTTATAGTTTTCACCCTCAGTCTTATAATAACATGAAATATTATATAATATGATGTAATATGATAGATCAATTCCTGGATTCCCTCTATCTTAATGTGTCACCAACCCACTACTCTAGAAGTAGGGAAGAGGAGGTGCTTGAAGAGGAGCACAGAGCAGGTTTTCAAGGTCTTAGCAATGTCCCACTTTTTCATTTGGGTGATGGATATATTGGTACATTCATCTTTAAATCAAACATATATGTTTTAATTACTTTTTTGCATTTTAAGTTGCAGTGTAACACAATTCAATATCCCCTCAGCGATAGTGAAAGAGTTTTATTGTTTAGTCGTACCGTTATTTTGCTAATATTCAGGACATACTAATTTGCTGGTTTTCTTAGTCACTGCAGGAATTTGAGAGTGAAGTAACACTACTCATGAAAAACAAGACCCAAACATACGTGCCTGCCATTTTGGACAAATGAACCCATCACAGAATCAGAGAAACCTGGGTGTCACCGCCAAATTTTCATGGAATCATCCTTTTCTACTACAAACCTTGCCAAGACTTTAGCTAATGAAAAAGTGCACTTTAAACCTAGTTGTTTTTTGTCTTACAAACTTAAAAACTGTCATAGGCAGGTTTTCCCAGTGACCCCTAGAAATTTTAGCCAGTGTATAGGCACTGTTACAACAAACAAATAAACATTTAATTTGAACTTGGAACTCCAGGCTAAGTATTCCATTTATTTTCTCATAAGACCCTGGGAAATCATATTTTTGTCAAAGTAACATTTGAGGGGAAAGTAGACTGTGACTCTCTATGCAGATGTAAAATCTTATTTCCTGCACTTAATTTTAACTGCAGGGAAATTGGTGTCTTTGTACAGTCTATTATACATGCCTGTTGGTGTCATCCCCTACCTTTGAGAGGTCCCCAGGGCCTTCTTTCTGGAGGTGCTTTTCAGACCTCATAATATGGAAAGAGAGAGGACCGGGCAGGCACAGAGCTTACAACTACTGGACAAAAGGGCAGAATTGCAAGTATGCAGCAGAGCTGCTCAAACATTGCTACAACTAGAAATCCTCCAAGGTTGAGTGGGAAACTTAGTAACCAGGAACAAAAAAGTGAGAGAAGTGTTATGGGATTCTTGAAAATTATTGGATTCTTTCAACGAGCCAGAATTAGGAGGAATCATCAACATTTGACAATAGCACAGTTTTAACGTAACTATAAAATCATAGACCTTCAAAGCTGGAAGGCAGAATTAGAGACCATTTAACTCAAATGTCATGACCAAATGTGGTTCCAAGTGGCTAACGGATGCTCCTAAGGCCATCCAGTAAATGCCGACAGGATTGGGATTGAGGCCAGGTCTCCTGAATCTCCTCCTACGACCGTTACTCCAGAGTCTCAGGAAACTAGGTGTCGGATCACAGATTCCGGGAGAACTCATGGTGTTTCTTGTTTGGCTGGGGAAGTGATACCTGCTCTGTTGCTGTCCTTGATCTAACATTGAAGGCAGCGTGTTCACTGAAATAGGGAAGCAATGCCATGGGGTATTTCACATCCTGCCATCTAACCATCCAGACACCTGCTGGTTGGCGACTCTATTTGGCAACCAGTGCCATCGTGACAAGAAAAACCCATTTAAAATGAGTTAGCCTGCAGAGCCATTTTACTCTCATAAAATAGTTTCATGTAATATTCAATTATTGTGGTGTGTTTTGAAATGTATTGCTTTTTTGTATATTTGTTATTTTTCACAATAAAAAAATGGAAAAAATCCAATGAAGACACAACATAGATTTCAGGTGCAAAAAAAAAAAAAAAAAAAGGAGGGGAATTTCTATTTCAAATCTAGAATTGATGCAAGGGAAGACATTAGTTGAAAGACTAAAATATTAGAAACAGCACGCTCCTAAAAAAAACACACGCTATTTCACTGAACCCTAATTGTGTTGCTCCTGCTCAGAAGCTTGGAGAGAATTGATGTTGACATTTAAAGCACCCTTCCACAAACCTGGCAGCATATCGCAAGGAAAGCACGTTATCTTGATCTCTGTACCTGAACAAATCTTCTCATGTTTGTTGTCACACTTTGATGTGTTCCCCCAACCGGCGAACTACCGCACGTGACAGCGTAAACCGCCTGTCTTGCCCTCGACCTCGGAGGTGGCCCGGTGTGGTAGTGGGGCCTGGCTGAGGGAAATGACCCGGCACGGTAATAACAGCAAGTGTCAGATCTTTCCTTTTTATCTACCTCCATTCTCTGTGAAGTGTGTCTCCCCTGCTCCTTGCTACCAGGTATCAAAAAACCCAGATAAAGGGGAAAGGAGTTTTCTGGAGCATTGTGGGCCCCCCTGTATGAAATCCAATTATTTATGGCCACTGGGGACATTTTCTTTTAAGTGTGTTAGTCAGTGACCTAAATCTGTAGTTTTTCTGCTTCCAGTAACGGAACTCTTCCTTTAGGCCATGTTGAAACATCTTAAATCGTCCTCTTCTTCAAGAAGACAAAAGTTAGTGGCTACATATTGTGGCCAGTTACAATGCACAGAAGGCACGGGAAGGAGACTGGGACCTTGCTTTATTTAGTTTTAGTTTTTTGCTTTTGTTTTTAAAAACTTTTTCCTGGGACTATGGCTAATATAATTTTACAGACGACAGCGGGACAGGGTCATCTTTCCAGAAGATGTTCGCCTGAAGATCTGTTCTGTAGAGGACAGGGGAAGTTACCCAAAAGAATTCAGTCATTGCAGCCATTTCCAAAGTCCCCTGTCCCCGTGACAGGGGAGACCCCCACAGTGACAGCAGTAAAGCCTCGAGTCCCACTTTGGTGGAGGAAGCTTTAGGAAGACCTCAGTTTCATTTTCTGGAAAACCTGCAACCCCCACCCCGCCTCCAGTTACACCAGAGCAGTTGGAGAATGCCACAGCTGTTCCTGAATGAGGCGATATATGGAGTCTCCACGAATTAGACGGACTTGAGGGTGTTTTGAATCTTTGCCCCAGGGAGCGTTCCCACTTGAGGTGCTTAAAGAAGAGTTCATTCCCTTGAAGCCTTCCCGCCGTTGCTGTGTGTAAGATAAATCCACCATCGACGCCTCTAAGGAGGAGCTGGAGAGAGGAAAGTTGGGGTTGAGATGGAGCAACGAACTCTGAGTTTCTGGCTGTGGCCTGTGCCTTCTGTGGACTTCCTTGTTCAGGAGGAGAGAGAAAGAGCAGGAGGAGCCGGGGCTCGGGTCAACCATTAGGGCCTCAGGCCACACAGAGTGCCACAGGTGGGGCCGGCCGCGCACCCCACACCACCTGTCTCCTGGGCCTCTCCTCTTCCCTATCTCAACCTTTTTCATTATGGTCCCCATAATGAGACATTTCAGACGTTTTGTTCCCTAATTGCCCACCCCCGGAAATGTTAATAGCACCAATATTTTGTATCTATATTGTACCTGCATTATATGCATATCTGTGCTTTACAACAAGAGTAAGATTTCCACCACCCTCCCAAGCCCCAGTTTTTTGTCTCTTTGGGGGCATGTTCACCCCTGTTGAAAACACACGCCCTAACCCCCTTGGAGAACCAGCTGGAATGGATGTGACTAGAAGACAGAGCTGCATGTGACATCTTCCTGTGGCCAGTCTAGCTGACCCTGACTGCAAGCATCTCCCTTCCCTACCACGTCAAGTTAGCTAAATTTTGGAAATGCTCTTATTCTCTCCAGGCTCAGTATCCTCATCTCTAAAATGGGGGTAATTTCTACCCTCAGAGTTGTCGTGGAAATTAAGTGATGAAAACTCTGTTAAAGCAGTCGGCACGTGCTGTATTATATGCTCAACGAATTTTTAGTTCTCATCTCTCCCTCTTGCCTTTAGTTTCTGTCAAAAATATAATATCCTGGTTTATGAGAGCTACTTTATGTTCTTTGGTGAGAGTTTATTCCCTTATCTAGAGATATGCTGGATTGAAAACTAATTTGCAAATGAATGTAAAATGCTAGTACAGCTGGTGTGTAAATGTTAAATATCAAGAGCTAGTAAACCTAATCATACATCAAGGGAAAATAAAAGTGATATACATATTCAAACTTTACAACTCACTGAAATTTCTTTGCACTTGAGAAACTGAAATATTAATCACTCTCTTTTCCCTACTTTCCTTCCTCAACCAATTTTCTCTATTTTATATTAAGGCTCCATGATGAGGATACCAAAAAACGGGGAAAAAAATGTCCTTTCTTTCTGAGGGTAGGCTCCATGAAGTATGCCACTTTGAAGAATTTTAAAACAAATGAGCCTCTCAAATGAAACTAAATGATAATTCAGTCTGCCCATCCACTCCCTAAAGTGATAATTCATTTAAAAATTAAGCCCATTGGCGGGAAGGTGCGAGGATGGAGGTACTTTGGAGATTTTGTGATAATAGCTTGATGGCACCCTGATTGGGTAAGAAAATGAGAAATCTGAAATTACTTCCAAAATGATGTTTCAAGAGATATTAATCTTCCAACAAGTACAAAATGTACTTTCACTATATGCTTAAAACTTAAAGGAAGTCATAGTGATTTTAAATAAGTAAATAGATAAGATTAAGTGACATTCAATATCAAAAGCTAATTTGAGCTTCTGGCATCAGAGCCAAAGCTTCCTCCACAAGGGTGGGTGGTGGGTGACAGAAATTTCTGAATTGGATTGTCACCAGCCTGCGGAGTTTGGGGTTGTCACCAGGCCTTCGGGCACAGTGAACAGTGAGTCAGAGCCTTCCAAGGAGAAAGAGCTCCCCAGGGAGGAAGCTTACTGTAATGTTCCCTTGAACATAATACAAGTTCAATAAAAATTTATGCATTGGTAATTCTGTTCTTACTTTAGGAAAAAAATAATAAACAGTGTCCACTAATATGTGTAGGTTAGAATAAGGTACGGCAACAAATAAAGCCTCCAATCTCAGAGGTTTAACATCAGAAAGGTTTGTTCCAGTTTACGCAAAGTCCACTGGGCATTAACTCCACCCTCAACAGGCAGCTTCCAGGAATGCTAAGGCAGAAGAGCGTGGGGAGAACTCACCCTCAAATCCCTCAGTGCAAAAGCAATGCTTATTGCTTCACTTGTGCCTAGAGCTGGTCACTGTCTGAGAGCAAGAGGTTGGGTGTGCAAAGGGGATGGAATATTTGCTGAGTACCACTGCCTGTGCTTCACACAGGGGGAGGTCCCACTTTCACCTTTCAACACTGGCAGGTGGTAGGTTTCCTCCTCGCTGTGCTTCCATTGATTTGTTTGGTGCGGGGGGAACAGCTAGAATTATTTATTAAAGGACTAGAAATCTATTTCGCTCCCAAATATGTGAGCACACAGGGGTTTGGTTCCTATGCACCTCTGAGCAGCAAAAATCCAGCACGGGAGCTGTGAGCCAGCAAGGGCTCAGCTACATTGCTCAGTCTAAGCCACCATATGAGAGAGAATTTTGTAAGCATGAGAGATCCATCGATATTGCCTGATCTAAAAAGTTCTCATCAGCTGACAAATTTAGAATCTTATTTAGCAATGTCTACTTCCTTCCTCAAAGTGTCTCTGGAATCAAATGGAATTTTGGTCTCCCAATACTGCATTGCTTCTGATAGGAGCCAATAAAAGCCAAGCCCAAGTGTTTATCTGGAATGTCCAGACACCTGGGATGGCAGAAAGTGAAAACTGGGACTGTCCCCAATAAGTGCAGATGGCTGGTAAGCTCGTGGTACCATAGAGTCATTTTCAGGTATGAGATCAGCCACGATTGAGCCAAGTTACTTTCTTTTATGAACTTTTAATGTTTTTTGGCATACTTGGAAAGTGCAATGAAAATGAAAAAGTATTCATCAATATTAGTGTATTGCTGCAGTCCTACTGTTGCATAGTAATATCATCAATTATGTATGTCTCCCACAGGGTAGTGCGTTTCAAAGGAGTGGAAATTGAATACAAAGTCTTTTATTCTTGTTTTCACTCCAACTCGAGTCATTAGTTCCCCCAGCATTTCCGCCTTCCATCCTTGCCCACTCACAGCGATTTGCTGGCAAGCCAAAATGCTATACCTTGAAGTGAGCCTGTGCCCTTCCTTCAGTTCCCGGCAAGGGAGTGAACCTGTTTTAAGAACCCGCTTAGTCCAAAATAGCCAGTTATTTCTCCAAATGCCATTTACACAATTGTATTTTGAGGGTGACACACAAATTTAGCTTTTCCCGTTTAGAATAGTATAATTGTTTGAACATTTGGCTGTCTGGACACATTTGTACTTCTGACTCCCAGTCCCACACCCAAAGCTGAGAGAGGGTCGGACAGGTGTCAAAGGGAATGAGCTCCCTTACCTAGCAGCTACGCACAGTTCTGGAGTTACTAGGGTTTGTTTTTTCTCTCTTGCCGGCAAGAAACCTTACGGAATCCACTTGCAGAGCCATCCCTCTCCTGAAGATGGCAGAGTCTGAGCAGCTAAGTGCAGCCGCTAAGGGATGGGGTCCCACACGCGGTTTTCCCATACGCAGACCCCAAATTAGGAGGAAGGGCTCTACCACAAGTAGAAAGGTGAGTGAGAGATGGAGAGGGAAACAAAAAAGGAAAGAGAAGAGGTTCAAGAGCCGGAGACCATAGCTAGATAAATATGATGGGAAGAACTGGAGACTGAAGAAAGAGAAGAGGGGTGGTAAGAAAGAACAGCGCTGAATCCTTCTCCCGATTTTACGCGGGCAGCGGGGCGCTGGCACGCACTTGGGGGGCGGGCGGGCACCCGCATCACGGCCCCGCCAGGACAGGCAGGACCCGCCAAGGAAGAGGTGGAGAGCTCCGCAGGGGCTGCGCTGCCACAACTCTCCTTCCAGTTCGGACTCACTTGCAGCTCCACGCAGCTTTTCAGGGCCCACCACTCTCCCTTCTAACCAGTCACGGACTGACCTAGTAGCATTGGAAGATGTAGACTTCTGGGAAAGGTAAATGGGATGCCGCCTCCTCTGTGAAGCCCCCCTGGACTCCCAGTCTTGTCCTTCCCCTCTTCTGGCCCTCGTCATGGTGTATTGTCTTTTTCCTTGACTGCTACCCCACCAGCCCGCCAGCTGCTTGAGAGCAGGGACTGTACCTGGTTCACTTTTGCATCCCCAGCTGCACCCCAGAGCCTGACACATAGTAGATCAATTAACGTATGATTGTGAATTAAACAAATGAGTGACTGGACTAAGTGATTACTTATTTAAAAACACACACACACACAACACAATGCTGAGTGTGGCATTCTTCAACACAGAAGAGAGCAACTTGAAACCCGCCCCCCGTGGGGTTTCTAACTTAGAGTGGCAGGTAAATTAAGGCCCCCTGGGCAGGGTAGAGGAAGCTGTGGTCAGCAGGTACAGCAACTGGGTGCTTCCTCTCACATTACCTGGGCCACGCAATGTTCTTTACCTAATCCTATGAATCCTTTTCTTTAAGTTAACGTGGATACTTCTCCACCATGGTTGAGTTTTCCAAATGATCTTTCTATCTCAGGATACTTTCATCAGCAGGAGGGCATCCCGCCATCGCAGCTGGAAGAGGTGCGGAGAGCATGCTGCTGTGAGCTCTCCCAGCCAGCTTGTGAAGGACTCAGGTGCTGATACACCTGGCAGGTAAATTAACTTCAATTTTGGATACTGTTTTAAAAATATGTGTCATCTTCTAGATCACAGTACATTGTGACAGAGCCTCGGCACTCTGGGCTGACCCCCTATAATTGTTAAGTTCATGAATCAACTTGGCTGGGTTATGGGGTCCTCAGTCGTCTGGTCAAACAAGCACCAGCCTGATTGTTACTTGTGAGAATATTTCGTGGCTGTAAACCATCAGTCAGTTGGTTGTATCTGTGGCTGATCACATCTACAATCAATTGAGGAGATTGTACAATCAACTGAGGAGATGAGAGGAGTCTCATCCTATTAGTTCAAGGCCTTAAAGAAAAACTGAGGATTTCAGCAGTCAGAAAGAGGGATTGCTCCCTCTCCTTCAGCCAGCTTCTCCTGGGGAGTTCGAGACCTCCAACTCCCAACCTGCAGTCTGCCCTGTGGAATTCAGATCCGCCAGTCCCCCAGCGTCACGTGAACCAGTTCCTCTAATAAATCTCACACTTATATACATACAAATACACACATATATGAATTTATCTATGTTGATTCTGCTTCTTTGGAGAACCCTGACTAATACACCATCATAGAAGTGTACATAAGTATATGATGATTTTAATTTCCAAGAAAACTTACAGAACTGATTTATACATTCTAAGCTATCCTTTCTCTGTGGATAATTTAAGGTCTTTGGTTTCTAGGAGTAGAAATCTTGTAACTCTCCTTAATCATCCAATTCCATTTTGTTTTGTTTTAAATAATTGCCTCAAATTGCCATCTTTAAATGAAGAAGAATGCATGAGGGATACAGTGTCTAATAGAATTCTTACCAGCCAGCCTCACGATGGCGTGGGCTAGGCCAGCCATATCAGGTTAAACCTATAAAAGCATATGCCAAGTGACTGGGTCTCCTAAAGACCTGCCGAGACGCAGGGCAAGTGGAAGAGGCACAGGTTCTCCGCCCTGGGCCTTTGCATTCTGCAATCCTTGTTCTGTGCCCTGCATCAGTCCTGCTTCGTCAGAGCTCACAAACTGGCTGGGGCGGGGAGCGGGGCGGGGGTGGGGGGGCGCCAAATACGTTTTCTTTGGCTCAATCAGCCCTTGTGAAAGTTTGCATTAGGTGCTGACATTTAAAATCTAGATTTCCCGCATCTTTTAAAAATTCAGAAGCTGCAGCAACATTGGGCATGAATTCTGACATGATCACCCTGAGCTCAAACAAAGGAGCACCTGCCCCTATTGTAACAATGGTGATAATACTCGTGACGATAGCTAATTGTATAATAAAAATGGCACATATCATGTGCCTCACGCTCTATATTGTATATTCAGCAAATTGGTAAGTAGGGGGTCCTGATATTCCTGAGAAAGGGGGCAATGGGTGAGGGCAGGAGCAGCGCTTGTTGATCCTGGTGCCCAAGACCCTAAGAGGCTGTCATTAGCCTGGGGGTGGCACCCATGGCTTGAGCCGAGGGGCGCAGCCTGGTCCAGGTGACACCCTGTTCCTCATCAGACCGACCGGTGCCTGCTCCCTGGTGCTGACAGTGGCTGCGTTGCATAGTTTACAGCATCCGTGTAACTACCCCTCCATTCCATCTGCCCCCCACGCCCCCCACTCCCCTCCCTCAGCCCCGGAGTATGTTCTAGGCCTGGTACTCAGGCAGGAGCTAGAAGAGAGTGGGTAGGGATTGAGATTCCGGTGAATACAGAAGGTGCTGTTGGCTTTGTTGATACTGTGGTATTTCTCCAACTTTCTTGATTATCTTGTCCTCAGGAAATATCTATCACATAGAGACCATCTAAGGGAAGAAGGGTTCATCCTTTAAAATAGCAGCTGCAGTCTTTGCATGATGCTGGGTAGAAATGAACCAGTGCAGGTACAGGGATGTCAAGATGTGAAAGCTGCTGTGAATAAACGTACTGGTTAAAGATGATCGAGTCTGGAGTCAGGTTGTCTTAATTAGAATCTGGGTTCCGCCATGTTTCACCTGGGAAAAATTAGGCAAGTTGATGAATGTTTTTAGCCTTCATCTCATCTATAAAATGGAAAAATAGTAACTTCCCCATGAATTATTTAGACTTTAAAGAATTAATCACAATAATAAATATTAAGTCCTTAACATAGTAAGTGCTAACATATATTAAATGGTCCATTTATGGTCACTGCTATTGTTTTATCTGAGTAACTCAGCGCTAAGTTAAGAAATGTGTTGGCCTAAGAAAGGTCTGAAAGGAATGCAGAACATTTTCTCCAATTTCTAACATTTTGTAGTTTAAAGGAAATATTTAGAGACAAATAACATAGTTCTATGTCTAGGAAATAGGGATCAAGTGCTATGCAGTTAGGAAACACCATTACATAAAACAAAACTAAACTTTATCAGTGGTAGAATGCTCGCCTTCCATGTGGGAGACCTGGGTTTGATTACCGGACCATGCATTCCACATCACCCACCCCCTAAAAAAAGAAAGAAAGAAAAACTAAGCTTTAATTTTAATTTTGGGTTGAGTCAGCATGTATTTATTGAGCACCTACTATATTGCATTCCTCATTTGTATCCCTAATGTTTTAGCCTGGCTCATAGTAGGAATTCGAGACATATTTGAAGAATGAATACGTGATAAAAATGAGAAGTTAACACTTTGTTTGTTCTTCTAATAGGTAAGAACCCAGAAAAAAATTCTGCAAATCAGCTCACATAGAATTAGAAGACAAACAAAAATGTGTAATCACAGCTTTTTCTTGTTAAGATGAAAATGCATTAATACTAATGAAAGCAGAGTGCAGACCCCTTCTGACATATTTTATACTCTTCAAAGGTAAACATTTGTGCACTGCAAGTCGCAAATGGATTTAAAATCCAATGAGAACTTTATAAGCCATCTGCTAGTCTCCTAATGAGGCTGGTAACTATCATTGTTTACAGTTTGGCACCAGGGGTCATGGGTGTTTGTTGTAATGAAAGCTGCGATGAATTGCAGAAACTAAAAAAAGACTTTCTTCACAAGGGCTAATTACAAATATAATAAAAAACAACAGTCCATAGAGAAAGAACTACAAACTGTAGTACCTGCTCTATTTTCATTTAGTGAATTCTAATTACAGAGGCCAAATCATATTTAACTGTTAAGAATACAAGGCCACCGATGGGTCCTTTGCTTCAGGTCACTTAATCACAAGATGCTTCATGAACCATCTGGATCTCTAAGATGTTTGCTCCGACTTTCTGTATAAGTGTGCAAACTCTTAGCAGGACACAATGTTTTTTCATTGTTTGCTTTTTAAAGAGGTGCTGCTTTAAAGTTCTGCCTCTCAGGTGCCAAAACTGGACTTGCTGAGATAATTAATTCAGTATGTGTATGGGGGTGTGTGTGTGAGAAATTAATTGATCACAGAAGCAAAGATACTGATTGGTTAACCGAATATTTTACTTTTAAATTGGAACTTTTAGTATCCCAGCAATATAGGTGGAATCTGAGGTGTTTTCATCCATGTATTGTGGCAGTAGCTCCATAGTTCACTGGAGAAAAAAATTTGACATGTTGTCTTAGTTCATGACCTCTTAGTTTATTCATGAGAATAAATCCATTCATTTATTCTCAGCATCCCAGCCTAGGAAAACTAACAATATGAAGGTCTTCTTATAAAATGGTTCATACTGGTTGCTCTCCAGTTTAAATAACTATCAGAACCTGAGATGTCAAAAATGCAATAACACTTTCTTATTTTGTTAACTTAGCTTGTTAGTAGTAATAATAAAAATGAGACTGCAAGAAGACTAATATCCCCTATTTGTAGAATGCTCCCCTTTATACCAAAGCCTTGTGCATAAAAACCAAATAACCATTAAGTAATATACACGTTCCTTGGGAAAGAAAAGCCAATAGCTTTTTGAAAGGATATGAGAAATTAGGGGGAGCTTGCACTACCAGATATTGACACATATTAAATTTTTTTATTAATTAAAAAAAATTAACAAACAAAAATATTAACATATCATTCCATTCTACATATATAATCAGTAATTCTTAATATCATCACATAGTTGCATATTCATCATTTCTTAGAACATTTGCATCGATTTGGAAAAAGAAATAAAAAGACATCAGAAAAAGAAATAAAATGGAAACAGAAAAAAAAAGATTATACATACCATACCCCTTACCCCTCGCTTTCATTTATCCCTAGCATTTCAAACTAAATTTATTTTAACATTTGTTCCCCCTATTATTTATTTTTATTCCATATGTTCTACTTGTCTGTTGATATGGTAGGTAAAAGGAGCATCAGACACAAGGTTTTCACAATCACACAGTCACATTGTGAAAG
>PVIY010056027.1:0-13483 GCA_004026745.1 Myrmecophaga tridactyla | reverse complement strand
CAGAATGGATTAAAAAACAGGACCCATCTATATGCTGTCTCTACTCAAAGGACACGAGGCCAAGGACACAAATGGACATTTACACACCAATGTTTATAGCAGCATTATTAACAATTACCAAGAGATGGAAACAGCCAAAATGTCCATCAACAGACAGTTGGCTAAACAAACTGTGACATTTACATAAGATGGAATATTAAGCAGCTGTAAGACAGAATAAAGTTATGAAGTATGTAACAACATGAATGGACCTTAAGGACATTATGCTGAGTGTAATTAGCCAGAAACAAAAGGACAAATATTGTATGGTCTCACTGATATGAACTGACATTAGTGAATAAACTTGGAATATTTCGTTGGTAACAGAGACCATCAGGAGATAGAAATAGGGTAAGATATTGGGTAATTGGAGCTGAAGGGATACAGATTGTGCAACAGGACTGAATATAAAAACTCAGAAATGGACAGCACAATATTACCTAACTGTAATACAGTTATGTTAAAACACTGAATGAAGCTGCATATGAGAATGATAGAGGGAGGAGGGCTGGGGTATAAATGAAATCACAAAGAAAGATAGACGATAAAGATTGAGATGGTGTAATCTAGGAATGCCTAGAGTGTATAATGATAGTGACTAAATGTACAAATTTAAAAAATGTTTCTGCATGAGGAAGAACAAAAGAACGTCATTACTGCAGTGTGCTGAAAATAGATGGTACTTAATATTTTAAAATTTCAACTAATGTGTGAGACTAAAGCAAAAAATGTTTATTTGGTACAAATCTATACTTTGACTAGTGCATCTCCTAATATAACTTATGTTGATAGTTGATTGAACACCTTAAGTACATTGAACTTTGTATAGGACATGAGATTTTGTTGGTTTGTCCAGGTGATGCCCTGATGAATCCTAGAGTGATTTGATCAGTTAGTGGAAAAGTATTCGCAAAGTCCCCTTTGGGAAAGTTGAGAACGGGGGAAAACTCAACTTCCCCAAGTTGAATTCTTGATATTCTCACTAGCAGTGTGGACAACCAAAGCTATAGGCTGAGCCCCCAGTCTTGGGGTTTGTTCATATGAAACTTAACCTCACAGGGGATAGGTCAAGCCTACTTAAAATTAAGCCTAAGCGTCACCCCCCAATAGAACCTCTTTTGTTGCTCAGATGTGGCCTCTCTCTCCAGCCAACACAGCAAGCAGACTCACCACCCTCCCCCTGTCTACGTGGGAATGACTACCAGGGGTGTGGACCTTCCTGGCAGCGTGGGACAGAAATCCTAGAATGAGCTGAGACCCAAAAGGGGGAAGAGTGAAATGAGACAAAGTGTCAATGGCTGAGAGATTCCAAACAGAGTCGAGAGGTTATCCTGGAGGTTATTCTTATGCATTAAATAGATATCACCTTGTTATCCAAGATGTAGTGAAGAGGCTGGAGGGAACTGCCTGAAAATGTAGAGCTGTGTTCCAGTAGCCATGTTTCTTGATGATGATTGTATGATGATGTGGCTTTCACGATGTGACTGTGTGATTGTGAAAACCTTGTGTCTGATGCTCCTTTTATCTACCTTGTCAACAGATGAGAGGAACATATGGAATAAAAATAAATAATGGGGGGAACATATGTTGAAATGGATTTAGTTTGAAATGCCAGTGATCAATGAATGGGATCAGTAAGAGGTATGGCCTGTAAAATTGTTTTTTCTGTTTGTTATATTTTTCTGTTGTCTTTTTATTTCTTTTTCTGAATTGATGCTAATGTTCTGGGAAATGATGATGATGGTGAATATGCAACTATGTGATGATATTGTGAATTGCTGAGTGTATGTGTTGGGGATGTTTGTGTTTCTTGTAATTTTTTTAATTAATAAAAAATTAAAAAAAAAAAAAACCAGGGCAGTGCAATGGTGGTTCAGTGGCAGGATTTTCGCCTGCCATGCTGGAGACCCAGGTTCGATTCCCTATGCCTGCCTGTGCCAAAAGAATCAGTCCCTCCAATCATCTTGAATATGTCAAAAAATTATCTTTGGGCTCTTTACAGAAATTTAACTTGTCTGGGTTAAACAAAATCTATTCTCTTCAAGCAACATTCTGTACCAAATAAACATTTTTGCTTTAGTCTCATACATAAGTTAGTTTTAAAATATTAAATACCATCTATTTTTAACATCCTGCAGTATTGACATTCCTTTGTTTTTCCTCATGCAAAAACATTTTTTAATTTGTACATTTAGTCACTATCATTATACACTTAAGGCATTCCTAGATTATACCATCTCAGTCTTTATTGTATATCTTTCCTTCTGATTTCATTTGTGCCCGCAGCCCTCCTCCATCATCTCACATTCAGCTTCATTCAGTGTTCTAACATTATTGTGTTACAATCAGGTAGTATTGTGCTATCCATTTCTGAATACTTACAATCAGACCCGTTGCACAATCAGTATCCCTTCAGCTCCAATTACCTAATATCTACTCTATTTCTATGTCCTGATCACCTCTGTTCTTAACTGAATTTTTCAAAATTCATTCATTAATGTTAGTTCATATCAGTGAGACCATACAGCATTTGTCCTTTTGTTTCTGGCTAATCTCACTCAGCATAATGTCCTTAAGGTCCATCCATGTTGTTACATACTTCATAACTTTATTCTGTCATTATGTATATACCATAGCTTGCTTAGCCACTCTTCTGTTGATGGGCATTTGGGCTGTTTACATCTCTTGGCTATTGTAAATACACTGCTATAAACGTTGGTGTGCAAATATCCGTTGTGTCCTTGCCCTCATGTCCTCTGAGTAGATATCTAGCAATGGTATTGCCAGGTCATACGGAAATCTATACTTAACTTCCTGAGGAACCGCCAAACTGCCTTCCACAGCAGTTGTACCATTTGACATTCCCACCAACAGTGGATAAGTGTGCCTCTTTCTCCACATCCTCTCCAGCACTTGCTGTTTTCTGTTTTATTGATAATGGCCATTCTGGTGGGTGTGAGATGTTATCTCATCATGGTTTTGATTTGCATTTCCCTAATAGCCAGGGAAGTTGAGCATCTTTTCATATGCCTTTCTGCCATTTGTATTTCCTCTTCTGAGAAGTGTCTGTTCAAGTCTTTCACCCATTTTCTAATTGAGTTGACTGTCTTTTCGTTGTTGAGTTGAACAACCTTTTTATGTATTCTGTATACTAGAACTTTATCTGATATATCATTTCCAAATATTGTCTCCCATTGTGTAGACTGTCTTTTTACTTTCTTGATGAAGTTCTTTGATGCACAAAAGTGTTTAATTTTGAGGAGTTCCCATTTCTTTCTTTCTTCGATGCTTGTGCTTTGGGTGTAAGGTCTAGGAAACCGCCTCCTATTATATGATTTATAAGATATTTCCCTACATTTTCTTCTAAAAATTTTATGGTCTTAGATCTAATATTTAAGTCTTCGATCCATTTTGAGTTAATTTTTGTATAGGGTGTGAAATATGGATCCTCTTTCATTCTTTTGCATGTGAATATCCAGTTCTCTAAGCACCATTTATTGAAGAGACTGTTCTGTTCCAGGTGAGTTGGCTTGACTGCCTTATCAGATCAATTGTCCATAGATGAGAGGGTCTATATCTGAACATTCTCTTTGATTCCATTGGTCAGCATATCTACCTTTATGCCAGTACCAAGCTGTTTTAACCACTGTAGCTTTGTAATGTACCTTAAAATCAGGTAGCATGAGACCTCCAACTTCATTTTTCTTTCTCAGGATATTTTTAGTTATTTGGGGCACCCTACTTTCCAGATAAATTTGGTTATTAGTTTTTCTATTTCTGAAAAGTAAGTTTTTGGGATTTTACTTGGTATTGCATTGAATCTGTAAATGAATTTAGGTAGAATTGACATATTAACAATATATATATTTTTTAATTTTTATTAATAAAACCAATCAACATACAATATGAACATTCTTTTTTATCACATAGTTGTATATTCATCATCATGATCATTTCTTAGAACATTTGCATCAATTCTGAAAAAGAAATAAAAAGAAAACAGAAAAAAATTCATACATACCATGCCCCTTATCCCTCCCTTTCATTGACCAACAGCATTTCAATCTACTAAATTTATTTTAACATTTGTTCCCCCTTTATGTATTTATTTTTAATCCATATATTTTACTCATCTGTCCATAAGTTAGATAAAAGAAGCATCATGAACAAGGTTTTCACAATCACAAAGTCACACTGTGAAAGCTATATCATTATATCATCTTCAAGAAACATGGCTATTGGAACACAGCTCTACATTTACAGGCAGTTCCCTCTAGCCTCTCCATTACACCTTAACTAAAAAGGTGATATCTATTTAATGTGTAGGAATAACCTCCAGGATAATCTCTCGACTCTGTTTGGAATCTCTCAGCCATCCACACTTTATTTTGTCTCATTTCTCTTTTCCCCCTTTTGGTCAAGAAGGTTTTCTCAATCCCTTGGTGCTGAGTCCCAGCTCATTCTAGGATTTGTGTCTCATGTTACCAGGAAGGTCCATACCCCTGAGAGTCATGTCCTCCATAGAGTGGGGGAGGGCAGTGAGTTTGTTTGTCGCGTTGGCAGAGAGATAGGTCACATCTGAGCAACAAAAGAGGTTCTCTTGGGTGTGACTCTTAGTTCTAATTTTAAGTAGCCTTAGCCTATTCTTTGTGGGGTTAAGTTTCATAGGAACAAACCCAAGATTGGGGGCTCAGCCTATTGCTTTGGTTGTCCCCACTGCTTGTGAGAATATCAAGAATTCTCCACTTGGGGAAGTTGAATTTTCCCCCTTTCTCGGCATTCCCCCAAGGGGACTTTGCAAATACTCTTTTATTCACTATTCAAATCCTTCTGGGATTTATCGAGGCATCACTCTGGACAAACCTACAAAATCTCATGCCCTACTCAAGGTTCCATGTACGTATGGTGTTCAATTAAGCTGTCCACATAAGTTATATTAGGGAAATGCACTAGTCAAAATATAAATTCGGTACCAAATAAACATTTTTTGCTTTAGTCTCACACATAAGTTAAAGTTTAAAATATTAATTATCATCTATTTTTAACACCCTGCATTCTTGACATTCCTTTGTTCTTCCTCATGCAAAACATTTTTAAATTTGTACGTTTAGTCTCTATCATTATAGACACTCTAGGCATTCCTAGATTATATCATCTCAGTCTTTATTGTATATCTTTCCTTCTGATTTTATTTGTGCCCCCAGGCCTCTTCCCTCTATCATTCTCACATTCAGCTTCATTCAGTGTTCTAATATTATTGTATTACAATTAGATAGTATTGTGCTATCCATTTCTGAATTTTTACAATCAGTCCCATTGCACAATCTGTATCCCTTCAGTTCCAATTATCCAATATGTCTACCCTATTTCTATCTCCTGATGATTTCTGTTCTTAACTGAAATTATCCAAGTTCATTCATTAATGTTAGTTAATATCAGTGAGACCATACAGCATTTGTCCTTTTGTTTCTAGCTAATTTCACTCAGCATAATGTCCTTAAGGTCCATCCATGTTGTTACATACTTCATAACTTTATTGTGTATTGTAGCTGCATAATATTCCATCATATGTATATATCACAGCTTGTTTAGCCACTCGTCTGTTGATGGGCATTTGGGCTGTTTACATCTCTTGGCAATTGTAAATAATGCTGCTATAAACATTGGCATGCAAATGTCCATTTGTGTCTTTGCCCTCATGTCCTCTGAGTAGATATCTAGCAATGGTATTGCCGGGTCATATGGAAATTCTATACTTAACTTCCTGAGGAACTGCCAAACTGCCTTCCACAGAAGTTGTACCATTTGACATTCCCACCAACAGTAGATAAGTGTGCCTCTTTCCCCACATCCTCTCCAGCACTTGCTGTTTTCTGTTTTATTGAAAATAGCCATTCTGGTGGGTGTGAGATGATATCACATTGTGGTTTTGATTTGCATTTCCCTAATAGCCAGGGAAGTTGAGCATCTTTTCATATGCCTTTCTGCCATTTGTATTTCCTCTTCTGAGAAGTGTCTGTTCAAGTCTTTCACCCATTTTCTAATTGAGTTGACTGTCTTTTCGTTGTTGAGTTGAACAACCTTTTTTATATATTCTGTATACTAGAACTTTATCTGATATATCATTTCCAAATATTGTCTCCCATTGTGTAGACTGTCTTTTTACTTTCGTGATGAAGTTCTTTGATGCACAAAAGTGTTTAATTTTGAGGAGTTCCCATTTCTTTCTTTCTTCAATGCTTGTGCTTTGGGTGTAAGGTCTAGGAAATCACCTTCTATTACATGATTTATAAGATATTTCCCTACATTTACTTCTAACAATTTTATGGTCTTAGATCTAATATTTAGGTCTTCGATCCATTTTGAGTTAATTTTTGTATAAGGTGTGAGATATGGATCCTCCTTTATTCTTTTGCATGTGAATATCCAGTTCTCTAAGCACCATTTATTGTAGAGACTGTTCTGTCCCAGGTGAGTTGGCTTGACTGCCTTATCAAAGATCAGTTGTCCATAGATGAGAGGGTCTATCTGAACACTCTGTTTGATTCCATTGGTCAGTATATCTATGTTTATGCCAGTACCATGCTGCCTTGACCACTGTAGCTTCGTAATACACCTTAAAGTCATGTAGCATGACACCTCCAACTTCATTTTTCTTTCTCAGGATACTTTTAGCTATTCGGGGCACTCTGCCCTTCCAGATAAATTTGGTTATTGGTTTTTTTATTTCTGAAAGCAAGTTTTGGGGATTTTAATTGATATTGCATTGAATTTGTAAATCAATTTAGGTAGAATTGACATCTCAACCACATTTAGTCTTTCAATCCAAGAACACAGTATGCCCTTCCATTTATTTAGGTCTTCTGTGATTTCTTTTAACAATTTCTTATAGTTTTTTCCGTATAGGTCTTTTGTCTCTTTGGTTAAATTTATTCCTAAATATTTTATTATTTTGGTTGCAATTGTAAATGGAATTTTTTCATGATTTCCCCCTCAGATTGTTCTTTACTAATGTATAAAAACACCACAGATTTTTGAGTGTTGATCTTGTAACCTGACATCTTGCTGTACTCATTTATTAGCTCTAGTAGTTTTGCTGTGGATTTTTGGGGGTTTTCGACATATAGTATCATATCATCTGCAAACAATGAGAGTTTTACCTCTTGCCTTCCAATTTTGATGCCCTATATTTCTTTTTCTTGTCTAATTGCTCTGGCCAGAACTTCCAACACAATGTTGAATAACAATGGTGACAGCGGACACCCTTGTCTTGTTTCCAATCCTAGAGGGAAAGTTTTCAGTTTTCCCCATTGAGGATGATGTTAGCTGTGGGTTTTTCATATTTTCCCTTTATCATGTTGAGGAAGTTCCCTTCTATTCCTATCCCTTGAAGTCTTCTCAACAGGAAAGGATGTCGAACCTTATCAAATGCCTTTTCTGCATCAATTGACATGATCATGTGGTTTTTCTGCTTTGATTTTTTGATACAGTGCACCACATTAATTGATCTACTTATGTTGAACCATCCTTGAATACCTGGGATGAATCCCACTTGATCATGGTGCATAACTCTCCCAATATGCTGCTGGATTCGACTTGCAAAAACTCTGTCGAGGATTTTTGCATCTATATTCATAAGAGAGATTGGTCTCTAGTTTTCTTCTTCTTTTTTTTTTTTTGTTTGTAGTATCTTTGGTTTTGGTATGAAGGTGATGTTGGCTTCATAGAATGTGTTAGGTAGCTTTCCCTCCTCTTCAAATATTTTGAAGAGTTTGAGCAGGATTGGTACTAATTCTTTCTTTAATGTTTGGTAGAATTCACCTGTGAAGCCATCTGGCTCTGGACTTTTCTTTTTGGGGAGCTTCTAAATGACTGATTCAATTTCTTTACCCGTGATTGGTTTGGTGAGGTCATCTATTTCTTCTCAAGTCAACATTGGTTGTTCATGCTTTTCTTGGAAGTTGTCCATTTCATCTACATTGTCTAGTTTATTAGCATAAAGTTGTTCATAGTATCCTCTCATTACTTCCTTTATTTCTGTGGGTTCAGTGGTTATGTCTCCTCTTCCATTTCTGATTTTATTTATTTGCATCCTCTTTCTTCTTCTTTTTGTCAAACTCTCTAAGGGTCCATCAATCTTATTGATATTGTCATAGCACCAACTTCTGGCGATTGTGTTCATGTTCTCAATTTCATTTATTTTCACTCTAATCGTCGTTATTTCTTTCCTTTTGCTTGCTTTGGGGTTGATTTGTTGTTCTTTCTCTAGTTCTTCCAAATGGATAGTTAATTCCTCGATTTTTGCTCTTTCATCTTTTTTGATACAGGCATTTAGGTCAATAAATTGCCCTCTTAGCACTGCCCTTGCTGCATCCCATAAATTTTGATATGCTGTGTTTTCATTTTCATTTGCCTCAAGATATTTACTGATTTCTCTTGTAATTTCTCCCTTGACCCAACTGGCTGTTTAAGTGTGTTGTTGAGCCTCCATATAATTGAGAATATTCTGGCACTCTGCCTATTATTGATTTCCAACTTCATCCCTTTATTATCTGAGAAAGTGTTTTTGTATGCTTTCAATCTTTTTAAATGTATTGAAACTTGCTTTATGACCCAGCATATGGTCTATCCTTGGGAATGAGCCATGAGCACTTGAGAAAAAGGTATATTCTGCTGTTGTGGGGTGTAATCTTCTATAAATGTCTGTTAAGTCTAGATCATTTATTGTATTATTTAAATTCTCTGTTCTTTTTGATCTTCTGTTTAGATGTTCTGTCCATTGGTGAGAGTGGGGAATTGAAGTTTCCAACTATTATGGTAGATGTGTCTATTTCTCTTTTCAGTGTTTGCCTCAAATATTTTGGACCACTCTGGCTCGGTGCATAAATATTTATGATTGTTATGTCTTCTTGTTGAATTGTTCCTCTTATTAATACATAGTGTCCTTCTTTGTCTCTTTTAACTGTTTTACATTTGAAGTCTAATTTGTTGGATATTAGTATAGCTACTCCTGCTCTTTTCTGATTGTTATTTGCATGAAATATCTTTTCCCAACCTTTCATTTTCAACCTATGTTTATCCTTGGGTCTAAGATGTGTTTCCTGTAGACAGCATATAGATGGGTCCTTTTTTTTTTTTTATCCATTCTACCAGTCTATGTCTTTTGATTGGGGAATTTAATCCATTAACATTTAATGTTATTACTGTACAGGCAGTACTTTCTTCTACCATTTTGCCTTTTGGATTTTATATATCATATCTAATTTTCTTCCTTTTTACCTTTACTGATAGTCTTCATTTATACACTCTTTTCCACACCTCTCTCTCCTGTCTTTTCCTATCTGTTTCTACTGCTCCCTTTAGTATTTCTTGCAGAGTCAGTCTCCTGGTCACATATTCTCTCAGTGATTTTTTTGTGTGTCTGAAAATGTTTTAATTTCCCCTCATTTTTGAAGGACAATTTTGCTGGATATAGAATTCGTGGTTGACAGTTTTTCTCTTTTAGTAACTTAAATATATCATCCTACTGTCTTGTTACCTCATGGTTTCTGCTAAGAAATCAATGCATAGTCTTATTGGGCTTCCCTTGTACGTGATGGATTGCTTTTCTCTTGCTGCTTTCAAGATCCTCTCTTTCTCTTTGACCTCTGACATTCTGATTAGTAAGTGTCTTGGAGTACGTCTATTTGGATCTATTCTCTTTGGGGTACGCTGCACTTCTTGGATCTGTAATTTTAAGTCTTTCTTAATAATTTGGGAAATTTTCAGTGATAATTTCCTCCATTAGTTTTTTTTCTCCTTTTCCCTTCTCTTCTCCTTCTGGGACACCCATAACACATATATTCGTGCACTTCATGTTGTCATTCAATTCCCTGAGTCCCTGCTCATATTTTTCCATTCTTTTCCCTATATTTTCTTTTTTTTACTTTTTTTCCCTATATTTTCTTTTGCTTGTTGGATTTCAGGTGTCCTTCCTCCAGCTCACTAATCCTATCTTCTGCCTCTTGAAATCTGACATTGTAGGTTTCCATTGTTTTTTCAGCTCTTCTACTGTGCCTTTCATTTCCATAAGTTCTGAGATTTGTTTTTTCAGTCTTTCAATTTCTTCTTTTTGCTCATTCCTTGCCTTCTTTATATCCTCCCTTAATTCACTGATTTGATTTTTGATGAGGTTTTCCATGTCTGTTCGAACACTCTGAATTAATTGTTTCAACTCCTGTATCTCATTTGTATTGTTGGTTTGTTCCTTTGACTGGGACATATCTTCAATTTCCCTAGTATGATTCATTATTTTTTGCTGGTGTCTAGGCACTTAATTACCTTAATTAGTTTATTCTGGAGGTTGTTTTCACTTTTTTTTCACCTAGGATTTTCTTGCTAGATGACTTTGTTGTCTATCTGTTCTTCGACATTCAGTTCAACTTATTCTGGACCTCTAGCTTAGGTTTTATTTAACAGATCAGAATTTTTCAGTTCCTGTTTTCTTGTTTCTTGCCCTACCTATATGGTGCCTTTTTCCCACCTTTGGAGGGTCTGCTAAGGTTTTATAGACCCCAGCCAGATTTTGCCTGACTAATCTGGCCCCCTGTCAGGAGGAAAGAATCACTGCATCAGTTTTCCTGAGGGTGAGACCCAATAGATTGAAAGGCTTTCCTATGAAGTCTCTGGACTCTGCGTTTTTCCTATCTTGCCAAGTATGTGGTGCTGTCTGCCTGCAGGTCCCACCAGCATAAGGTGATGTCATACCTTAAACTTCACCAGACTGTCCCTGCTGGGGGCGTGGTGGAGACAGAGGAGAGGTTGTAAGCTGGTTTTAATCGCTTCACTTTTCCAGACCCTGGGGTCTGAACTCCTTGAGGGATGGATACCACCTGAGCTGGGCCCCACCCCTCTCCTGGGGAAGGCACAGGCTCCAGACAAACAAACAAACTTAATTTTGCCTATGCCTGGGGCAGTGGAGCCCAAGAAGCTGTATCCAAAAAGTAGTCAAGCCATAGAAACACAGCCTCCAAGACGAAAGAGAAAAATTCTTTTCAGAGCAGGACCCCCATTCCTCAGGTTTGCCAATCAAGGGCTTAAGTTGGCATGTTGCTCTGTGTATCTCCAGGTCCTATGTGCCCCCTCCTTTCCTTCAGGGCCCAGACCTTTTCAAATCCAAAAAACTTTTTTTCCTGTCAGCCCTGCCCCCTCTGCACTGAGGCAAAAACCAGTGACCTCCACTTTTACTAGAGGTTCAGCTGAGCTGGGGGCCTATTTTTAGTAGTCAGAATTTGTTAATTAATTCCACAATTGGAGTTTGGTTGTGCTCAGCCCCCGCTGCTGGTTAAGTCTCTTTCCTTTCCCTTCTGGGTAGCAGCCTGTGGGGGAGGGGCACCAGCCACCGTGGCTTGGGGAACTCATGGTTCTGGGTGGGCTGGCAGTCAGTCCAGCTGGTCCAGACTGGGGTACACTGTGTGTCTGGTCACTGACGTGGCCCCAGCAGTTGTTCTGTACTGTTCCTGGCTAGTTATTAGCTGCTCTGGAGGATGAACTGAATCCCACACCTCGCTAAGCTGCCATCTTAGACCATCTCATGACATATTAACCCAATTTAGTCTTCCAATCCATAAACATGGTATACCCTTCCATTTATTTAGGTCTTCTGTGATTTCTTTTAACAATTTCTTGTAGTTTTCTTTGCATAGGTCTTTTGTATCTTTAAATTTATTCCTAAATATTCTATTCTTTTGGTTCCAATTGTAAACGGAATTTTTTTCTTGATTTCCCCCTCAGATTGTTCATTACTAGTGTATAGAAACACTACAGATTTTTGAGTGTTGATCTTGTAACCTGCCACTTTGCTGAACTCATTTATTAGCTCTAGTAGTTTTGATGTGGATTTTGGGGGGTTTTCGACATATAGTATCATATCATCTGCAAACAGTGAGAGTTTTACTTCTTCTTTTCCAATTTTGATGCCTTGTATTTCTTTTTCTTGTCTAATTGCTCTGGCTATAAGTTCCAACAATGTCGAATAATAATGGTGATAGTGAACATCCTTGTCTTGTTCCTGATCTTAGGGGGAAAGTGTTCAGTTTTTCCCCATTGAGGATGATGTTAGCTGTGGGTTTTTCATATATTCCCTTTATCATGTTGAGGAAGTTCCCTTCTATTCCTATCCTTTGAAGTGTTTTCAACAAGAAAGGATGTTCAATTTTGTCAAATGCCTTTTCTGCATCAATCGAGATGATCATGTGGTTTTTCTGCTTTGATTTGTTGATATGGTGTATTACATTAATTCAGTTTCTTATGTTGAACCATCCTTGCATACCTGGGATGAATCCTACTTGGTCATGGTGTATAATTCTTGTAATGTGCTGCAGGATTCGATTTGCAAGAATTCTGTTGAGGATTTTTGCATCTATATTCATTAGCAAGATTGACCTATAGTTTCCTTTTCTTGTAATATCTTTGTCTGGCTTTGGTATGAGGGTAATGTTGGTTTTATAGAATGAATTAGGTAGCCTTCCCTCCTCTTCAATTTTTTTTTGAAGAGTTTGAGCAGGCTTCCTTCAGTTTTGCCAGTGTCTGTCTCGGGTACCTTGAAGCTCCTTGATTAGGAGCATAGACTTTTTTTTTTAATTTTTTATTAATTAAAAAAAAATTACAAGAAACACAAACATTCCCAACACATACACTCAGCAATTCACAACATCATCACATAATTGCATATTCATCATCATGATCATTTCCCAGAACATTAGCATCAATTCAGAAAAAGAAATAAAAAGACAACAGAAAAATATAACAAACAGAAAAAAAAATTTTACAGGCCATACCCCTTACTGATCCCTTCCATTGATCACTAGTATTTCAAACTAAATCTATTTTAACATTTGTTCTCCCTATTATTTATTTTTATTCCATATGTTCCTCTCATCTGTTCACAAGGTAGATAAAAGGAGCATCAGACACAAGGTTTTCACAATCACACAGTCACATTGTGAAAGCTATATCATTATACAATCATCATCAAGAAACATGGCTACGGGAACACAGCTCTACATTTTCAGGCAGTTCCCTCCAGCCTCTCCATTACATCTTTGATAACAAGGCAATATCTACTTAATGCATAAGAATAACCTCCAGGATAACCTCTTGACTCTGTTTGGAATCTCTCAGCCATTGGCACTTTGTCTCGTTTCACTCTTCCCCCCTTTGGTCGAGAAGGTTTTCTCAATCCCTTGATGCTGGGTCTCAGCTCATTCTAGAGTTTTTCTCAATCCCTTGATGCTGAATCTCAGCTCATTCTGGGATTTCTGTCCCACGTTGCCAGGAAGATCCACACCCCTGGTAGTCATGTCCCACATAGATGGGGGAGGGTGGTGGGTCTGCTTGCTGTGTTGGCTGGAGAGAGAGGCCACATCTGAGCAACAAAAGAGGTTCTCTTGGGGGTGACTCTTAG
>PVIY010056026.1:0-13477 GCA_004026745.1 Myrmecophaga tridactyla | reverse complement strand
AAATGTACAAATTTTAAAAATGTTTTTGCATGAGGAAGAACAAAGGAATGTCATTACTGCAGGGTGCTGAAAATAGATGGTAATTAATATTTTAAAATTTCAACTTATGTGTGAGACTAAAGCAAAAAATGTTTATTTGGTACAAAATTTATATTTTGACTAGTGCATTTCCTAATATAACTTATGTAGATAGCTTGGTTGAACAACATAAGTACGTGGAACCTTGGGTAAGACATGAGATTTTGTTGGTTGTACAGAGTGATGCCCCAATGAATCCCAGAGTGATTTGATCAGTGAGCAGAAAAGTATTTGCAAAGTCCCCTTCAGGAAATGGACAGAACGGGGGAAAATTCAACTTCCCCAGGTTGAATTCTTGATATTCTCACAAGCAGTGTGGACAACCAAAGCTATAGGCTGAGCCCCCAGTCTTGGGGTTTGTTCACATGAAACTTAACCCCACAAAGGATAGGTCACGCCTACTTAAAATTAGGCCTAAGAGTCACCCCCAAGAGAACCTCTTTCGTTGCTCAGATGTGGCCTCTCTCTCCAGCCCACACAACAAGCAAACTCACCACCCTCCCCCTGTCTATGTGGGACATGACTCCCAGGGGTGTGGACCTTCCTAGCAACGTTGGACAGAAATCTGAGAATGAACTCGGACTCAGCATCAAGGGACTGAGAAAATCCTCTAGACCAAAAGGGGGAAGAGTGAAATGAGACAAAGTGTCAATGACTGAGAGATTCCAACCAGAGTTGAGACGTTATCCTGGAGGTTATTCTTATGCATTAAGATATCACCTTGTTATCTAAGAGGAAATGGAGAGGCTGGAGGGAACTGCCTGAAAATGTAGAGCTGTGTTCCAGTAGCCATGTTTCTTGATGATGATTGTACAATGGTGTAGCTTTCACAGTGTGACTGTGTGATTGTGAAAACCTTGTGTCTTATGCTCCTTTTATCTACCTTGTCAACAGATGAGTAGAACATATGGAATAAAAATAAATAATAGGGGGAACAAATGTTAAAATAAATTTAGTTTGAAAGGCTAGTGATCAATGAAAGGGAGGAGTAAGGGGTATGGTGTGTATGTTTTTTTTTTCTGTTGTCTTTTTGTTTGTTTTTCTGAATTGATGCAAATGTTCTAAGAAATGATCAGGATGATGAATCTGCAACTATGTGATGATATTATGAATTACTGATTATATATGTAGAACAGAATGATCATAATTTTAAAAATTAAAAAAAAAGCCCCAGCTTGTTTAAAATTCTTTCTTTCCTCCTTCAGATGCAAGAACCAAAGATCAATTCCTCCACTTTATATTCAGCACACTGAATATAAATATAATACATCCACTCAAGAATTATGCACCTAGAATTATCTTCCCCTTTTTACTGGAACACTTCTACCAGCATGTTTGAATGGCCTTATCATACATCCCCCATACTACCCCATAATTTTTCTCCTCTTTAGAGAAGAAACTTATTTTAAAAGATGTATATGGTTGCTCTCTCCTCTTTCTCACCTAAAGTCTCCTCTTAATATATTCGGTAAAGTCTCCCTTTCATCACTGCCCTGAGGCTACTTTTGTCAAGGTTATCAGTGGCCTTGATGCCATTTTTCTGTTATCTTACTTGACCTCCCAGTATCACTTAGACAAAGTTGACTTTATTTTTTGGTAATATTCTTTCTCTGGTCTTCCTTTTGTATGGCCTCTATAATACCACACTCCCCCAGTGTTCCTTCTACCTCAGTGGGCTACCCTTCTCAGGCTCTTTGTTTCCTGGCTCTTTTGCTACTTAAGTAAGTGTTGGATTGCTCCAGAGCTCAGTCCTTTACCGGCCTCTCTATCTATCTTTTCTTTCTAAATGATTTCATCCATTGTCATTCCTATAAAGCCATTCATATTCTGATGACCACCAAATTTAACTCCAGCTCTGATCACTCCCCACTACTCCAAACTCATATGACTAATCAATTCTTGATATCTCCCTATGAATGCTCATTTACGTGTTTGTCTTTCCCCTGTTCTCCAATCCCCACAATAATAGAAGCTTCATAAGATCAGGATCCTTGGTCTAATGCAAGCTGTAACCACTGCATCTAGAATTGTATCTGGAATATAGTAGGTGCTTAATAAATATTTTTTTTGAATGAAGAATCAGCTGCTATGAAAGTCCCCTTGAGGGAACGGCTAGAAAGGGGGAAAATTAAACTTCCCCATTTGGAGAATTCCTGATATTCTTGCAAACAGTGGGGACAACCAAATTAATAGGCTGAGCCCTCAATCTTGGTGTTTGTTCATATGAAACTTATACCCACAAAGGATAGACTGAGACTATTTAAAATTAGTCCCCAAGAGAACCTCTTTTTTTGCTCAGGTATGGCCTATCTCTCTCTCAACCAACATGGCAAGCAAACCCCTCTCTACAAGGGACATGACTCCCAGGGGTGTAAAACTCCCTGGCAATATGGGACAGAAATCCTAGAATTAGCTGGGACTCAACATCAAGGGATTAAGAAAATCTTCTTGACTGGAAGGGGGAAAAGAAAAATGAGACAAAATAAAGTGTCAGTGGCTGAGAGATTTCAGAGTCAAGAGGTCATCCTGGAGGTTATTCTTCATTTTATTGATATCCCCTTTTTAGTTTAAGGTGTATTAGAGAGGCTAGAGGGAAGTGCCTGAAACTGTAGAGCTATGTTCCAATAGCCATGTTTCTTGAAGATGAATGTATAATGATATAGCTTTTCCAATGTGACTATGTGATTGTGAAAACCTTGTGTCTGATGCTCCTTTTATCTATAATATGGACAGATGAGTAAAAAATATAGATTAAAAATAAATAATAGGGGGAACAAATGTTAAAACAAATTGAGTAGATTGAAATACTAGTGAACAATGAAAGGGAGTCGTAAGGGATATAGAAAAAAAATAGGGGGAAGAAAGGTTAAAATATATTGAGTAGATGGAAATACTAATGGTCAATGAGAGGGAGGGGTAAGGGGTATGGTATGTATGAGATTTTTCTTTTTTCTTTTTATTTCTTTTTCTGGAGTGATGCAAATGTTCTAAAAATGGTCATGGTGATGAATATACAACTATGTGATGATATTGTGAGCCATTGATTGTACACCACAAGCAGAATGTTTGTATGTTAAGAATGTTCATGTTTTTATGTTGGTTTGGTTTGATAAGAAAAAAAAATAAGAGTGAAAAAAAGAATCAGCTGCTATGATTCAGTTTGGGTAAAGAAGTAAAAAAAGGAAAAGAATATGAGAGGTTTGGATATCACACATTAAAGGGGTATAATTTGGTGATGGGAAACAATTTGGTGACAGTGAACAAAGAAAAATTAAAAGCTTACTAAATTACCCAAAAGGGCTAAGGGCCCAATTGAAGTTTGAAAACTTAGTTTTGGCAATGCCATCTATTTGCTTTGCTGTGTGATTTTACTCCCATGGGATTCCAAGAGTACTGCATAAGAGTTAAAAAGGAAGATGGCCTCTATTTCTTCATTGTAAAATATAAGCATTAAGGTAGATAACTTTTAAAGTCCCTCCAACATTAAAAATCTGTGATATTTAAAATATACCCAGTAAGCTAGGTATTAAATTCTTTGTTAAATGAGTATTTAATGACTCCCTATATATTCTGTTGAAGTCCAGAGTTTCACACATTTGGCATTCCTTGATAAAATATTCTTGCATAGGTCTGGGTTTACTTTTGAAATGTTTTCAGGTGCATTCTGAGCATAGGTTAGATAATTTATATCTACATATTTTCATTTCACTTTGGCATGGATATACCTTATTTTTCTCTATACAATGAAATTCCTATAGAGCATATTCTGTTTTGAACTGTTCTCCTCAAACTTCCTGCATCATCATAAGAACAATGCCACTCTGATTATTGATAATCAGTAAAAAGAAATTGATTATGTCAGAATCCATTAGTAGAAGTGGTACAAGGGGTAAGGGTCCAAGGGGATTTTGTGTTATACAAATGGAAAGTATTCTCAAGCCAGGAGCCCTGGCATAAGAGAAGTTTAAAGTTGCAGATTGAGACATGTTTAATGGAACTGCTGGACAGCATCCTGAACTACACTCCTGGTTCAGAGGGAACGAATATTCAAAATATCAGACAGATTATTATACATTCATGAAGAACTTTGCTATTTTTCAGTGTTATTGTATAAGTATGTATAAATACATAATATATTCTCAAATCTTTCATTGATTTATTCACTAAATATTTATTAAACATCTGTAGTATGAAAAACACTGATATGGGCTAAGGAAACTACAAAGAGGAATGAAATACAGATCCTACTTTCAAAAAGCAAAAACCAGTAAGAGAAAGATCTAAAGCAATAGCAAGAATACACTGCAGGATAGTGTTTATTTGTTTTGGAAGTTCAAATGAAGGAATTCATTTTTGGTTAGGGGAAGGACATTTAGAGATTCTTCATGGAAAGGGAGGCATTTGAGTTGAGGCCTGAAGGACAGGTAAGATTTTTAAAGGAAAAAGAGGAACTTGAAAGGCATGAATGGAGGGATGGGAACACTATTTGAGATATAGAGAATGGAAAACTATCACATAGGAAAGGACTTAGGCTTTTTGTGAATGTAATTGTAGAGGGTAAAATTAGAACAGAAGGTTGAAAATTTCAAATTTCATTTCAATGTCAAAACTTTATGACAAATAGGTGTCGAGCTCCCTGTTTAATAGAAGCATTTCTGCAATGGATGGAATGTTGAAACTAAATCAGTGTTTCTCAAACTGATTAACAAATATATGGACCCTGTTAAAAAATATTTTTAATACACTTAATTTTTTTGGTTTATTACTTTATTAGTTGTAGTTTTAAAGAAAATTTACACAGAAAGTACAGAGTTCCTGTATACCCTTCCCCATACACATACAGTTTTCCCTATTATTAACATTTTACATTAGTGTGGTTCACTTGTTGCAACTAATGAGCCAATATTATTAGAATTATATATTATACTCAAACTATCAAATGACAAATAAAAAAAGAGTATTCTAAAAGCCACAAGAAAAAAGCAACATTTCATGTATAAGGGAGCCTCAAGAAAATCAAAGTATCAATTTCTCATCAGAAACCAGGGAGGCAAGAAGCCAGTGGGATGACATACTTGAAGTGCTAAAAG
Organism: Myrmecophaga tridactyla; assembly: GCA_004026745.1. Lineage (NCBI taxonomy): Eukaryota > Metazoa > Chordata > Mammalia > Pilosa > Myrmecophagidae > Myrmecophaga > Myrmecophaga tridactyla. Next base: position 8,309 of record PVIY010056026.1, on the reverse strand, counting down.
CAAAAGAGTGCCAATTAAGAATTCTATAGCTAGCAAAATTGTCTTTCAAAAATTTTGGAGGTATTAAGGCATTCCCAGAAAAATAAAAGCTGGAGAGACTTCGTCACCACTAGGCCAGCCCTCCAAGAAGTGCTAATGAGGGTTCAGCAGGTTAAAAGGAAAGGACAATAAGCAATAGGTCAAAGCTACATGAAGAAATAAAGATCTCTGGTCTAAGGGTAATGAAGGGTAAATATAAATGCCATCACTATTTTATTTTTGGTTTGTAACTCCATTTTTTCATTTCCTACAAGATCTAAAAGGCAAATGCATAAACTGTAGTGATAAAGCAGAGGATTTAGATTCATAATGTATAAACATGTAATTTGTGACAATAACTGTATAAGAATGAACATTGAAAATATTATGCTGAGTGAAATAAGCAAGACATATAAGAACAAATACTGTATGAGTCCACTTATATGAAATCTCTAGAAATAGGAAAGTTGTAGAAACAAAAAGTGAATTAGAGGTTACCAGGGTCTGGGGAAAAAGGGGAAGGCAGAGTGTTGCTTGTTCAGACTGTCTATAAATTTTATAATAAAAATTATTGAAATGGTGAGGACCTAGGTATACCTATCAATCTGCTAAACTTAGTAAAATACAGACTAGAATAAAATCAGTAATGGTAGACATGGTATTTTCTGTCAGTAATAAAAAAAATAAAGTATATTAGACTAATTTGGTGCTAGTAATTCAAAAGCATCCTACTTCAAAACCAGCCACACTTCTTTGTGATTAAACAGAACAATCGGTGAGAGAGGGCAGATGCATGTAAGAATTCATTAGTAATTCAGCAGTATTTCTTGAGCGTTTACAGTGTGCCAGGAATATTGTAGATGCAAAATATGGAAAGATTTCTGCTTTCAGAGAGCTTACATCCTTGTCGAAAGAGACAAATAATAAACTAACAAAGAAACAGCAAAGAAAATATTAGGCAGCAATAAGTGCTTTGCAGAGAAATAAAACCGGGTGATGGCTAGAGTGACTGGGCAGGTATTTCAGACTGAATGGTTACAGAAGAATTGTCTGAGGAGTTGGGCAGGACAGGAAGGTACTAGCCATGCCAAATTCAGGCAGAGGAAACAGCAAGTGCAAAGGCTGCCTCTGCAAGGATTTGATTTATGTTTGAGAAGAAAATAAGCTCCTTAGCACATGTTTACTTAAGTCCCCCCTCTGCTCTTCCTTCCTTTCTTCATGTGTTTTCTTCCATCTCTGCACTTTAACGTCTGTTGGGCATTGAATCATGCTGTCCACAAAAGACATGTTCAAGGCCTAATGTCTGGTCCTATGGGTGCAAGCCCATTTGTAAACAGGATCTTTTAATATGTTATTAGTTCAGGTATGGCCAGACTGAATGAGGGTCAGCCATAATCCAATATGACTAATGTCCTTTAAAGGAAATCAGACACAGAAGGAGATGCCAGAGTAGGAGAGAGATCAGCATGTGATAGAGGCAGAGATGCATCTAAAAGTCAAGGAATGCCAAGACTTGGAGAAAGTATGGTTTGGCAACACCTTGGCTTTCTTTAGACTTCTAGCTACCAATACTGTGAGACAATAAATTCCTGTTGTTTAAGACAGCCCATTCTGTGGTATTTGTCATAGCAGCCCTATGACAACCTCTTTCATTAAATCTAGCCTTGTAATTCTAAACTGATTTCATCAACTTTTTTTGTAACCCTAGGCACTAATGCCTCCACTCTACTACTACCTAGAACTCTGTCACCCTGACCTTCTTCCTTACCTACTTCCATACAGGCCAGTTTTTTCCTTTCCATGGAGCTATGCTAAGCACTTAACCTATCACAGCATCCTAACAATAATGAGACAAATGTTGGTGCAAGCTACAAAAGGTGATGATGATTTAGTCCTTTTAAAGTGATGCTGTCAAGCTTATCTCTTACTGCTGTTCACCAGTTATTACCTTTCTCAATTCCTCATTTACTGCCAGATTAGTCTCCCCACCTCCTTTAGTAACCATAGAAAATCTCAGCTGTAAAAACTGAGGTGAACTTTCTAGTTCCAAAAACAGACTAAAAACAATTTCCTTGTCATCAGAATGTCCTTTCAAATTATATTTTATAAGCAAATAAAACACAAACAGTGCTCCATCCTCCTGAGATGCCGAGTGCAAAAAGAAGGATCCAAGACAAACAGAAGAATTATAAATTACAGTTTTTCACCACTCCATGCAATGAAGAAAGCACTGGAGGTTGGGGACACCCTTCAAATTTCCAAGGAAACTGGTTCTTTCTTCTTGGACCAGGAGAGAAAAAGCACTTCTACCAGCGGGCCTCCACAGGTATAACCGCACGTGCCCAGACTCCAGGTGCATCCTGCTGCCTCGAGCTGGCCAGGGAAATGGCCATCAGTCCCCTCCATTGTAGGGGCTGGCCTTCTGGGTGGAGTGCCAGTGCACAAGGAATACACTGCCTCTAGCAGAATCACAAAAAGCCACTCACACTCCTACACTTTATACAGAACCCTTGTGCCTGGATTCAAATGTTAGCCAACTTTAGAAGTAAATAGACTTTGACCAGCTTAGGGGATGTTAGACAAATGAAGAAAATGCCTCCTCAGGGAGTGACAGAGATGTAAACTTCAACACTAGTGTCTTGACCTCTTTAGAAATAAATGCTGGCTCAGCTCGAAACCAAATACATCCTATTCTTCTTGAAAGATACCATACTTGAGTACAAAGCAAGAAAATTAGGGAAAATGATAAATTATTCCCTCACGGATAACTTTCTCCTTTACAAGAAAATTACTAGGTTCTAAAGGGATTTTTGTTTTAATGGTGAGGCAAAACCATAATAATCAGTTTTCAGAGAACCTCTGTGGACTTTCACAACAAGTGCTATGGGAGATGGGCTATTTTTTCTCTTGGAGTAGAGTCCCAATAGGTTCTTTATTTTGGAATTTTCTGCTTCTTCTTACCTTCTTATACTTTAAATAAAAACAACTTTTATTTTATTATCAAATTATTTTATTTGGGGAATTTAGAAAGCATTTTTCATACAGTTAGACTAAAAGAAGAAAATTAAAATGACCATTACCCCATTACCAAGAAGTAAACATTAGCTACAATTTGGTATAAATCTCTACAATCATTTCTCAGTTCATATGTAAACAAAAGCAAGAAAATGCTGATATATTTTTATATTGTAACCTGCTTTCTTTTTCACTTACACAACAAACATATTGCCACGTAATAAAACTAATTTTGCACATTTTTCTATTGATTGCCTAGTATTGCACTCAATTTATGTATCTGGCTTCATTTAACCAATCTCCTATTGTTGAAAATTTGTATTTTTCCTAATTTCTCTGTATCATAATAACCCTGAATATCTTTGTAGCTTAATCTTTGTGTGCTTTCTTATTTATTTGTCAGGATAAATTCTTATAAATAATATTTCTGAGTCAAAAGATAACGTACATTTTCTGATGCCTGTTGCTAAACTGTCCTCCAGAAAGACTGCAAATCACATTTGCAGCCCCACCAATAGCCCAGAAAGTGCCTATTTCTCTGCTACTTCACAAATACGAGATTTTTCAGTTTGAAGGTTCCAAAATAGTATCTCAGTGCCTCATTCTGCACTCCTCTAATGGTTGGTAAGATTTATCTTTTTCTCTTATCAGCCTGTCTTCTTTTACTTTGAAACAGATTAGGAGAGACAGTTTATGGCAAGGTGGTTAAGAGCACAGGTCAGTGCCAAATTTCTAGTCTGTCTCACTTGGCAGCTGTTTGATCTTGAGCATGTAACTGCACCTCAGTTTTCCCATTTGTAAAATGGAGAGAATATGTAACTCACAGAGTCACTGTTAAGAATTAAATAAGTTTATATACATAAAGCACTAGTTCGGTACCTGGCTCATAGTAATCACCTAATAAGTGTTAGTTATCATTTGCTCATTTTAAAAAGAAAAGATTTATAAGAGCACTTTACCAAGGGTATTATACCTCTATCATATATTTTGCAAATATTTTTGCCTCATCTTCCTTCTCTAGACTTCTTAATAAAATCTTTACTTGAGAGGATGAGGAGGAAAGTCTTTAAGGTGACACTATTTTCTCCAAGCATTATCACTATCAGTTTAATAACTGTTTCTTATAAAGCATTTGGTCAAGAAGGTTACTCCAAGACATAGAGGCCAGAATATTTTTCTCTGATGAGGGATGGAGAGGGAATGCCCTAACCCTACGTGTGCCAACTTAGTGTAGTAATTCCTATTTTCTTCATTACTACTTTCCCTTAATCTGCGAAGTGAGACCAGCAACTATCTCAGCTCTTAGAAAGTCAACAGCTTAGAATGAAACAGAAATGTAGTTACTGTTATTATTTCAGACAGTGAAAATTACTAGAAAATAAATTTGGGCCTAATCTAAGAAGGAACTTCTAGCCACCTATGCACCTCCACAGTTAGTGATTGCTCATGAACAGATGCATTCAAGCTCGGGTTGATTATTGCATTAGGTGGAAGGTTGTAGTGGAGTTTAAGAGTCCCTGCAGAATTGAAGACTATTCTTTTCCTTTAAATTCAATCTATAATATTCCTGGTTCTTCAATTATCTGATCAGAAGCTGTCTCAATCCTATATTTCTTTCCTTCTTCTTTCCACCAAAGTAACAGACTTCCCTGAAACTCCTATGGCACCCAGAAATCCCATACCAGAAGAAGGGGGAATACTGGTTTGGCTTTAAGCCATTTGTATTTGACTACATTGCTAAAAATCCTGAGCTATTATCTCCTTAAATCAATATTTTTCCTCTGTGATTCCCAATAGCTCTCTTTCTGTAATTGTTGAAACTTATTGATTTCAGAATTTGCCTGGGAAAAAAAAATGACCACAAATTAACAAGCCAATTAATTTATTTACAGAAATATTTGGAAGGATTAGTTGGTGTATTATATGTATATCTGATGCTGTACCTATCTCAAAACAGGATAACCTAGAAGTAAATATGGAGTCACTGCTAAAACCTCATTGATGTGACTTCTAGGTGGGGTCATTTAATACTATAAGCCACCCTGTCTTTCAGGGCCCATATTGTGATAGCTATAGCTTTCTATTTCTTTTATTTTTTAGAACTCCTGAAAACAGATACCATCTCAAGGAATGGAACACTTTAAGCCAAGAGAAAAGTATTTGACAGAGCTATCCCTAGTGTATAAGAAATAGGGTAATTAGATTGGCAGCCACAAGTTAGGTGGTTGAAGAGGCAATTGAGTATAAACTTAGGAGAAAGGAACCTGTGGGGGTGGATGGTTAAAAATAATCAGCCCTAAGGTCTTCCCAACTCATAATCACCAAGATGTCAGGACAGGGAGGTCTCTTCCTCTCTTTCACTTTGATTTTGTCTAGACCTTTCTGTGAGTTTCTTTTTCCTTGATTTTAATCTGATCATCTAGCATTAAAATGTAGTTTAGGAAAGGAGAAAGCAAACGGCACTCCCCCCTGAGCTCTGAGACCTCTGGGGAGTGCCCATTCAAATGTAAATTGCCATCTTCTCAACCAAGATCATTACTGTGGCCCAGAGCCCAGAAGCCCCCCTAGGACATCCTTTCACTGGTAAACAAGGGGATCCAAAACCAGAAACATTTTCTGACTAATCAGAAACACTTCCAGAACACAATCTCTTGGAAAAAGCCTGGCCTTGGTCCTCCAGCTCCTACTCTGCCAGACAGTCTTATGTCTCTCAAGCACCCAAGTGGCCATATTGCCAGTTGAGAATCATTAGCCTTTGATTAGCATTGGTTGCATTTTTATCAGCTCCATTTCCAAATTCCCGTAATTTCTACTTCATCCAATTAGTTTATTTTGGCCCATTCTCTTCCAGCCCTCCCAGAATTAGCAGTCTGGTTATTGATATTGCTGGTTACAGTAAACTCCAGCCCCATTTTTTAAAGACCTCAATAATTAACTACAATTAATCTAATATTCTAATTCTATCCTGAAATGGATGCCATTTCAAGGAAGAATTTACCTTAAATCAAGTTTCTGGGAATAATGCTTGAAAGAGCTACAATAGTCTAATTCTACTTACAATGTTGAACCATACATTTTATTTCCCACCCCCAGAAAGTGTTTACCTTTTAAGATTACTTTAACTCAAAGGGTACTACAGCGCACTGGTCCTATGAGCTCTTCTTCCTAATAAGGTCTCCATTGTGAGAGGTTGTGGAGGGCATAAATTATATTATATATTAATGAATGTAAGAAATCTTAGCCTTGTTTCATCCAACATTTCTCAAACTTTCTTGACCCATGGAACTGTCTGTAAAGGCATTACTTAGCCAGGTACCCATTAGGCACTCAAATTTGTCAAATGAATAAATGAACCTTCAAAAAAATACACATTCAGAGATCTGCTTTAAACCAAAGGATTAAGTACTAGGAGCATACTAACATAATTTGGGAGATATATTTTTGGACAGGTAGCCTCTTACAAACATACAGAGGTCCAAGTGCACACATAGTACTTTGAAATAGACTCAGTTCCACTAGAAGATAAACTCCTGAGAGAAGCGATTGTATTTTATTAATTCTGATTTACTTATTCCTATGTTGGAGCAGAGTGCCTGGTGGCACTTAGTAGGTACTCTCAATAATTAACTATTTGGGGGATTAATAATTCAATTAATTAATGCTTAGCAGATGAATAAATTGATACCTAAATATTATTCTTAGTATTAGACTCTCCCATCTAGAAGAAATTCCTAGAAGATAACAATCTACTCCAGTTGTTATCTATGATTGAAGGAACTGAGACCCACAGAAAATTGAGTGGTTTGCCTATGTCCTCACTGAATTAGTAATAAAAGATACATTATGAGTATTCTTTCTAATATAATGCCTAATGCTATGATATTTATCCAGTTAATACAGGTTGTTTTAAATGGTATACAGATACTGTAATATTTATTTATTATAAAGCAACTTTGTTAGGCAAGCAAACACAGCATGCATATGCCAGAGTTAGCCTATAATTCAAACACTAATAATTATATTACAAATAGATGTTTGTTTTGTTTTTGCTGTTTGTTTGTTTTGGGGATGCATGGTCCGGGAAAAAATATATGTTTAATGTTATTAACTCCAAGAACAGAAATGCTAAAATGTGTGAGGGATATTTATCTTTGGTACAATCAGTTTAACAATCATATTATCCGGGGACTTTACTTTCAGAATTTCTTACATTTTATGAAAGCCTTTTTTTCCCTCTGCTTCCCATTAAGTTCTTTGAAAGCTCAAAACTCACATCTATTCCCTTCTGAAATTGATTCATTCTCAAGGGAGTGGTGGGAAGTTTGTTTTGCTAGTAGAAAGATGAATGATCCTTCTTGAGAAATTTCTGGCCTTTCCCTGGTAAAAACTGAAGAGGGATAATTGCTTTGATCATTGGGGTATTGAACTGGTCTGCAGAAGTCCGGAGGGACTTTCCCTCACCCATCCATTCCAATTTTCTTAACTTCACAATCGCCAAATCCTAATACATAAAAGATCACATGTAATTTTAGGAACAAGAAATTGGTTGTTCCAAAAATATTTTCCTACTTATTTTCCTCAGTAACTAAATTTTATAATAAGATTTTAAAATTTCGATTGTCTTGACCATGCCCTCCAGTTCAGAAAATATTATAGTCCAAAAAGTTAGGAAATCAGAGTAGGATTAAGAGCACAAATTTTCCTTGGGTAGGGCATGAGATTTTGTTGGTTTGTCCAGAGTGATGCCCCGATGAATCCCAGAGTGATTTGATCAGTGACTGGAAAAGTATTTGCAAAGTCCCCTTCTAGGAATGGTGAGAACGGGGGTAAATTCAACTTCCCCAAGTTGAATTCTTGATATTCTCACAAGCAGTGTGGACAACCAAAGCTGTAGGCTGAGCCCCCAGTCTTGGGGTTTGTTCACATGAAACTTAACCCCATAAAGGATAGATCAAGCCTACTTAAAAATTAGGCCTAAGAGTCACCCCCAAGAGAACCTCTTTTTTTGCTCAGATGTGGCCACTCTCTCCAGCCAACAAACAGGCAAACTCACCACCTTCCCCCTGTCTACGTGGGACATGACTCCCAGGGGTGTGGATCTTCCTGGCAACGTGGGACAGAAATCCCAGAATGAGCTGAGATTCAGCATCAAGGGATTGAGAAAAACTCTAGAATGAGCTGAGACCCAGCATCAACGGATTGAGAAAACCTTCTCGACCAAAAGGGGGAAGAGTGAAATGAGACAAAGTGTCAATGGCTGAGAGATTCCAGAGTCG
>PVIY010056025.1:0-13480 GCA_004026745.1 Myrmecophaga tridactyla | reverse complement strand
TATACAATCATCTTCAAGAAACATGGCTACTAGAACACAGCTCTACATTTTCAGGCAGTGCCCTCCAGCCTCCCCATTACATCTTGACTAACAAGGTGATATCTGTTTAATGCGTAAGAATAACCTCCAGGATAACCTCTCGACTCTGTTTGGAATCTCTCAGCCATTGACACTTTATTTTGTCTCATTTCACTCTTCCCCCTTTTGGTCGAGAAGGTTTTTTCAATCCCTTGATGCTGAGTCTCAGCTCATTCTAGGGTTTCTGTCCCACGTAGACTGGAGGAGGGCAGTTAGTTTTCTTGTTGTGTTGGCTAGAGAGAGAGAGGCCACATCTGAGCAACAAAAGAGGTTCTCTAGGGGTGACTCTTAGGCCTAATTTTAAGTAGGTTTGACTTATCCTTTGTGGGATTAAGTTTCATATGAACAAATCCCAAGATTGGGGGCTCAGCCTATTGCTTTGGTTGTCCTCACTGCTTGTGAGAATATCAAGAATTCAACTTGAGGAAGTTGAATTTTCCCTCTTTCTCACCATCCCCGAAGGGGACTTTGCAAATACCTTTTTATTCACTGTTCAAATCACTCTGGGATTTATTGGGGCATCACTCTGGACAAACCAACAAAATCTCATGCCCTACTCAAGGTTCCATGTACTTATGGTGTTCACTTAGGCTGTCTACATAAGTTATATTAGGAAATGCACTAGTCAAAATATAAATTTTGTACCAAATAAACATTTTTTTGCTTTAGTCTCACACGTAAGTTAAAATTTTAAAATATCAATTACTATCTATTTTCAACACCCTGCAGTAATAACATTCCTTTGTTCTTCCTCATGCAAAAACATTTTTTAAATTTGTGCATTTAGTCACTATCATTATACACTCTAGGCATTTCTAGATTATACCATCTCAGTCTTTATTGTCTATCTTTCCTTCTGATTTCATTTGTGCCCCCAGACCTCCTCCCTTTATCCTTCTCACATTCAGTGTCATTCAATGTTCTAACATCATTGTATTACAGTTAGGTAGTATTGTGCTATCCATTTCTGAATTTTTGCAATCAGTCCTGTTGCACAATCTGTATCCTATAAGTGATATCTTGACATGCCCCACACCACTGTACACCTAGAAATTTCACTGGGGTAGAAAGTCACTGTGTTTTTGTTGGATTTATCTCCCATCCCCTGACATGCAAATGCCTTACCATTAAGTGTAGAGTAGTTGCTACTTCTTGCTCATTACGTCCAGTCAATCTGATATCATCAATATAATGGACCAGTGTGATATCTTGTGGGAGGGAGAAACGATCAAGGTCGCTGTGGACAAGATTGTGACATAGGGCTGGAGAGTTCATATACCCCTGAGGCAGGACAGTGACCTTGCCAGCTGAATGCACACTGTTTCTTGTGGTCCTTACTGACAGCTCTTGAGAAAAGAGCATTTGCCAGATCAATGGCTGCATACTAGGTACCAGGCAGTGTGTTGATTTGCTCAAGCAGTGATTCCACATTTGTAATAGCAGCTATAATTGGAGTCACCATCTGGTTAAGTTTACAATAATCCACTGTCATCCTCCAATACCTATCTGTTTTCTGCACAGGTCAAATAGGAGAATTGAATGGGGGATATGGTGGGAATCACCACACCTGCATCCTTCAAGTCCTTAAGAGTGGCACTAATCTCTGCAATCCCTCCAGGAATCCGGTATTACTTCTGATTCACTATTTGCTAGGTAGGGGCACTTCTAGTAGCATCCACTTGGCCTTTCCTACATTAATAGTAGCCCTCACTCCATGAGTTAGGAAACCAATGTGGAGATTCTGCCAGTTTCTGAGTATGTCTATTCCAATTATGTATTCTGGAACTGACCATTTGTGGAATTGACCACAAAATGGGTCCGGGTCCAGTGTGAGATGGACTTGAGCTAAAACTCCATTGATCACTTGACTTCCATAAGCCCCTACTCTGCCTGGTAGACCAGAGTGATGTTTTGGGTCTCCTGGAATTAGTGTCACTTCCAAGCCAGTGTCTAAGACCCCTGAAATATCTGATCATTTCCTTTTCCCTAATGTACAGTCACCCTGATAAAAGACCTTAGGTCTCTTTGAGGAAGGCTGTGAGGAAGATTAATAAGTTAATAGTATAAATTTTGGGCAGTATGAAAAAGGATCCTTCCCAAAGTTACCCAGCCTACTCCCCCACCCCCCATTCAAGGGGCTCTAGGCTTGTGAAGTGTCTCAAGTTTGGGAACTGATTAAGGGGTCGTAACTCTTGTTTTTTTTTTTGTTTGTTTGTTTGTTTTTGTATGCTGCATGGTGGGGGTCACATTTCATTCTTTTTCCATGTGAGTATCCCTTTATTGCAGCCCTATTTGTTTAATTTTTGTTTGCTTGTTTGTTTTTGGGAAGTGCATGGACTGGGAATCTAACCTGGATCTCCTGCTGGGAGGTGAAAATTCTACCACTGAACTACCCTTGCACTCCCTGTGACTCCCTGTTTTGTAATTCAAGGTAGACTTCTGTTCACTTGACCTAGAATTCTTCTGCTTATACAGCTCAAACAAGAATTTAGTAGGCTGCCCATCTCTTTTACTTCTAGGTACACCGTGATCTATCCAACACCACAAATTCCTGCGTGTCAGATTATAGTGACTGCTGCTTTGAGTTTGCTGTCCATTATGGTGGCTACACCCACCTTGTCTACGGTGATTAACTGTCACCACTTGGCTTCTACTAACTTGGGATCCAATCAGCCCCATTGTGTTTAAGGATCCCAGCTCACTGATAGTAGTTCCCATGGTAATAGCTGACCTATAGAGAAGGGTGATTACAGAGCTCTTCAGGGATGATGGAGCTAGTCTCATGAATTGATTTCTCAAGGTTCATGGTGAGAGATGTGTCCTCTAGACATGCCGAGTGTGTGATCGCAGGTCTTCCATGATAAATCCACTCTGACATTCCAATCACTTTAACCCTCTGATCGCCTCGTCTACTTTATGGCTGGGCAGTTCTGGCATTTCCACCTCAGATAAGGTTGGCCTCCTTTTGCTCTGTGTTTCAGCCAACCATCCAAACAAACTGCTAATGCTTTCTATCCCCTCGATCTACAACATTGAATGCAGAATCTCTTCTTATTGGGCCCATATCAATAAATGCGGCCTGATCCAACTTTATTTTCCTTCCACCATTGTCCCACACCCTTAATATCCATACCCACACATATTCCCCTGATTTCTGTCTATATAGATTGGAAAACTCATACAGTTCTTTTGGAGTATAGCATACCTCCTCATGGGTCACGCTTTGAACCTCACTTTTCAGGGCCTGTTGGAACTTTAGTTTTAGGTTTTGAAGAAAAGAGGGGTGGTGGGGATGAGTCATGAAAAGAAATAGAAGTATCTTTCAAGCCAGTTACCTCAGGGCATTCCATTGCAGTTTCATCTGGTGAAACAGGATTAGTCGCTCCAGACTGAGGAGTGAGGGCTGTTTCCCCAGGAGAAGTGGTTGCAAGGTTAGCAGGCTCAGGCTCTGAAGGGTTTACCTCTTGAGGTGGAGGTCGGAAGGCAGACTCCTCAAGGCAGACTGAATGCAGGGAAGCTCTTTCCTCAGGGCAGTCCATTAAAGGTCTATCTAGCAAAGGCTCAGCAGATTCCAGGGATTCCATTTCCCTGTCACCATCATTAGCAAGCCATATATCTCCATCTTATATTTCAGGGTCCCATCCATTTCCAGTCAATGCCCTTAACAGCAGAAGCCCTACAAAGTTGAGATTTTAGTGTATGTAGTAATTCTGCTACTCGAAAAATGAGGCTCTTTGTCTGATTGTCAGAGGTCTCAAGTCTGCAACACCGGAGATAAGACTTTCTTTAAGGGCACACATGCAAACTTTTACATTGTTCATATGGCACTTAATGGTGCAATTTTGAAGCCTTCAGTTTATCCCTTTCCCTCCTCACTGTGTCCAGCATATCTAATAACATCCAGCCAAAATCATTATTCCTCTGAATTCCACAAAACTCTGTAAAAGTATAAAAACACTTTTACCCAGAGCCTTGCCTCGTAGAGTGTACAATTAGCAGACTCCAGTGCTGATATTTTGCATATCTCTCTTGCCAACTCACCCCTGGACTGTCAGTGCCATCTCGATTACTGGAAACAGAGTCATTAGTGTCTTTGAATCTAATCAGAGTAGAAAATCAATTGTACAAGCCCATTTTTGATATTCTGTTTCTGAAGAACCACTCCCAGTACCGAGCTGTGTTAGTCAGTATTCTCTAGAGAAACAGAACCAGCAGGACACATCTGTAAATGTGAGATTTATAAAGGTGTCTTACACAGCCATGGGAATGGAAGAGTCCAAATTCTGTAGGGTGTACTGTGAAGCTGGCACCTCTGATGAACAGTCTGGGCAAACTCCACAGGACAGGCTCACTGGCTGAAGAAGCAGTGAAAAAGTCTCTCTTCACTCTTAAAAACCACCAAGTGATTGGATTGTCTCCTTTGTGGAAGATATGCCTTAGTTGATTGCAGATATAATCAGCCACAGATGCGCAAGCCTTCCCATTTATCAACCAGCCAGGAAATACCCTTGCAGCAATGGTCAGGCCAGTGCTTGCCTGACCAGACAACTGGGCATCATCACCTGGCCAAGTTGATACCAGAACCTAACTGTCACAGTATATATATCATAAAACTTGCCACTTTAACCACTTTTAAGTGAGTAATTCCGCGTCATTAATTACTTTCACATGTACTATCATCACCACCTTTCCTTACTAAAACTTTTTCATCACCCAAGACAGAAATTCTAACCATTAAGCAATTACTCCCCAATTCCCCTTTCCCCAGCTTTCCCTAGTAACCTCTAATCTACTTTCTGTCTTTGAATTTGCTTATTCTAGATATTTCTTCTAAGGAGGATCATACAATATTTGTCCATTTGTATTTTACCTATTTCACTCAACATATTGTCTTCAAGGTTCATCCATGTCATAGCATATATCGGAACTTCATTCCTTTTTATGGCTGAATAATAGATATGTATTGTATTTTGTTTATTCGTTCATCCATTGATGAACACAGGTTCCTTCACCTTTGGCTGTTGTGAATAATGATGCTATGAAAATCAGTGTGCAAATAGCTTTTCAAGTCCCTGCTTTCAGTTCTTTTGGATATATATTTACAAATGGATTGTTGGGTCATATCGTAGTTCTGTGTTTTACTTTTGGGGGAACCACGAAACTGTTTTCCACAGCGGCTGCACCATTTTACATTCCTACCAACAATGTGCTAAGCTTCGTATTTCCCTGCATCCTTGCCAGCACTGTTTATTTTGTTTTGTTTTTTGTGTGTTTATTTTTTGTTTTACAACAGTAGTTATTCTAGTAAATGTGGGTTTTGGGCTGGTACTTCATTGTGGTTTTGATTTTTATTTCCTCAGTGGCTAATGATATTGAGCTTCATTTCATGTGCTTCTAGGCTATTTGTACATCTTCTTTGGAAAAATGTCTAATCAAGTCATTTGCCCATTTTTTAATTGGGTTATTCATCATTTTTTGTTGAGTTGTAAGAATTCTTTATATAGTGTGGAAATTAAAGCATTATTAAATAAACGATTTCTAAATATTTTCTCTTATTTCGTGGGTTGCTTTCATAATTGATTTTTTGTGGTAGTTAATATCTAATAACTGTATAAATTTTATCTAGTACCTACTGTTTGCTAGGTAGTGCTAGGTGCTAGGGAATAGCAAATTATATACTATTAAATCATGGTTTTTGTTTTGTTTTGATTTTTAGATTTTGTGAAAGTCATTTGAATCAGGCTATTTTCATTTTCATTTGTTATTTTCGTGTAGTATCTGCTGTTTAGGAAACTACATTAAAAGCACTCTACTGAGTGTTTCATCTCATTGATTTTTTTACCATACACCATATATCCAGTATTTGTTGAACACTTAAGTGTTTGTCACTATGTAAGCATTTTATCTCCTTACAGAATAGGAACCTAATCTTAGAGAGCTAGCAAAGCTGGAATTCAAGCTTAGGGTGGAATCCAGTATACTTTGGGCTGTTGTGGGTCTGTACCCTCCCTGAAAAGGTCTTTTTTTTTTTCTTTTTAACAATGCCTAAATCTTTATTTTTCATAACCGACATTTGTTTTCGAATTAGACAGTTTTACACTGAATGACGCAAAAGGAAACTTGAATTACCAATAGTTTACATGTAAAGTTGATTCTAGTCTTAATGAAAAGAAGTGGAACAAAAACAAAAACCCTCAGAAGATTGTGCGTTACACTCCCATTTGTGTGAACTGGCAGCTGATAGCACTCCGCTTAAATCTTTGATTGTCTGCTGCTTTCTTACAAAGCACATAAAACCCATGACTATAGCAAGCTGAAGGGAAATACAAAGATAAATATGCACCTGTTGCCCTTATGATAAAGTGAACCAGTTTTAAAATGTAAAGTGGAGAAATCTTTTTTTTATGGGATGATAAAGAGTTTCTACATTTATTATGTTTCCTTCTCACTTGATTTTTAAAAATTTTTTTATTAATTTTTACATTTAAAAAAATATGCAAGAAAGAAACACATTCTTAACATATGATCATTCCGTTCTACATATATAATCAGTAATTCACAATGTCATCACATAGTTGGATATTCATCATCATGATCATTTCTTGGAACATTTGCATCTATTCAGAAAAAGAAATAGAAAAGAAAACAGAAAAAAATTCATATATACCATATCCCTTACCCCTCCCTTTCACTGATCACTAGCATTTCAAAGTAAATTTATTTTAACATTTGTTCCCCCAATATTTATTTTTATTCCATATGTTCTACTCGTCTGTTGACAAGGTAGATAAAAGGAGCATCAGACACAAGGTTTTCACAGTCGCACAATCACACTGTGAAAACTATATCATTATACAGTTATCTTCAAGAAACATGATTACTGAAACACAGCTCTACATTTTCAGGCAGTTCGTTCCAGCCTCTCCATTACATCTTGACTAACAAGGTGATATCTACTTAATGCGTAAGAATAACCTCCAGGATAACCTCTTGACTCTCTTTGGAATCTCTCAGCCATTGACACTTTATTTTGTCTCATTTCGCTCTTCCCCCTTTTGGTTGAGAAGGATTTCTCAATACCTTGATGCTGAGTCTCAGCTCATTTTAGGGATTTTCTCAATCCCTTGATGCCGAGTCTCAGCTCATTCTAGGATTTCTGTCCCATGTTGCCAGGAAGGTCCACACCCCTGGGAATCATGTCCCATGTAGACAGGGGGAGGGTGGTGAGTTTGCTTGTTGTGTTGGGCTGGAGAGAGAGGCCACATCTGAGCAACAAAAGAGGTTCTCTTAGGGGTGACTCTTAGGTCTAATTTTAAGTAGGCTTGACCTATCCTTTGTGGGCTTAAGTTTCATATGAACAAATCCCAAGATTGAAGGCTCAGCCTATAGTTTTGGTTGTCCTCACTGCTTGTGAGAATATCAAGAATTTAACTTTGGGAAGTTGAATTTTCCCTCATTCTCACCATTCCCCAAAGGGGACTTGGCAAATACTTTTTTATTCACTGTTCAAATCACTCTGGGATTTATTGGGGCATCACTCTGGACAAACCAACAAAATTAAAGTGGAAAAATCTTGACAGATAGTATGCAACATAAAAAGTTTTTTACCACCTGCTAGTGACAAACAGTTTTGCAGTTATGGGAGGGTCTGATTAAAACCATCATGACATTAACTCTTTTTCTCTACTTTTTTATATAAATAAACAAGCAAAGAAAAATTCGCAAATGGTGCTGCAATAAGAGGATATTCACATGGAAAAAGGAAATGTGACTCCTGCTATATACAGCATACCAATAAAAAAATAAATAAATAAAATGATAACTTCAGGACTGTTTATTTATAAAGGGATTGTTTACAAACGTGTGTAGAGTGTGGAAGAACTACAAAAGATAACAATTTGGAGCTCTTTTCTCTCCTAGACCCAAAGGGATGAGGGGAGGAGAAGTACCTGGAAGCCAGAGAAGAGAGTCACTTGAAAGAAGCCCTTATTCTCTTTTCTTTTCAAGAGACACCACCATCCTAAGGCAAGCCCTACAGGGATGGAGGCAGGAGAATAAAAACTCTTCTTTATCACTCCAGTTTCTTACTGGGGCTCCCATTGACAACCTAGTCAGATTCAGAGGTCACAGGAGCTCTGTGGAACAGTCCACTCGTGTGTCCTCAGGGGTCCTTAAAATTGTGAAGTCAAACGATTATCATAATAATGCTGAGATGTTTGTTACTTTTACTCATTCTCGTATTGCAATGGATTGAAAGCAGAAGCAGATCTGAGAATTCCACTATTTATATTAATCCAGATAGTAAA
Organism: Myrmecophaga tridactyla; assembly: GCA_004026745.1. Classification (NCBI taxonomy): domain Eukaryota; kingdom Metazoa; phylum Chordata; class Mammalia; order Pilosa; family Myrmecophagidae; genus Myrmecophaga; species Myrmecophaga tridactyla. Next base: position 5,096 of record PVIY010056025.1, on the reverse strand, counting down.
GAGATGACTTTTGTTTTTTCAGTTTTGTTTTGAAAAATAGTTATTTTTCATTAAAAGGTATGCCATTTATGTTAACATGTAGTAGATTTATTATTGTTATTATTTTTTATTATTAACTTTTCTTACTGTATAGTATAACATATATACAAAGCAAAGAAATAAAAAAGCAATAGTTCTTAAAGCACTCTTCAACAAGTAGTTACAGGACAGGTCCCAGAGTTTGTCATGGGCTACCATATGATCCTCTCAGATTTTTCTTTCTAGCTGCTCCAGAATATAGGAGGCTAGAAGGTTTAAATATTTTATCATCACCACAATTGACTTTTTTCTCTTTTTTGTGTGTGAAAAATAACATATACACCAAAAACAATAAATTTCAAAGCACAGCACCACAATTAGTTGTAGAACATATTTCAGAGTTTGACATGGGTTACGTTTTCACAATTTTAGGTTTTTACTTCTAGCTGCTCTAAGATTCTGTAGACTAAAAGAGATTTCAATTTAAGGATTCAAGGAGGTATCACGGTGGCTCAGTGGCAGAGTTCTTGTCTGCCATGCTGGAGAGACCCGGTGCCTGCCCATGTAAAAAAAAAATTTAAGGATTCAGCATATTCATTTGTTAAATCCTGTCATCTCTGTATGATTCCACCATCACCTTTGATCTTTCTATCCCTTTCTTTAGGGATGTTTGGGCTATGGCCATTCTAACTTTTTCACATCGGACAGGTCTGTCTCTGATTTGAGGTAGGGAGATGGAACTATGTGATGTTCTGGAGAGATTGGGCCCCTTAGGTTTCAAGACTTTTTGAAGATCTTTTCAATTTTGCTTTATATTAAAATTTCCATCTCCAGTATCAATTGTTTCATAAGCCATCAGATTATTAAAAATTTACCAGATGAAAAAAGAGGCAATGTAAAATTTGAGTCATGTCCAAAAATGGAATTTTATTGACAATTTTATTTAATCTATTTAATATCTACCGTGACAACTTTTTTTTTAAACCTCCACTGTTTCTGTTAATATAGTTATTGTCATAAACCTAGGACCATGTTTATAATAAAGTGTAAAAAAAGGAAGGCCATAAAATTAGGTTAAAATTTAATATTAGTTTAGTTGCTTTAATAAAGTACCACAGACTAGTTGGCTTAGACAACAAGAATTTATTGCCTCGTAGTTTTGGAAGTTAGAAGTTCAAAATCAAGGTGTGGCAGGGTTATTGTTGTAGTTTGCTAGCTGCTGGAATGCAATATACCAGAAATGGAATGGCTTTTATCAAAGGGAATTTAATAAGTTGCTAGTTTACAGTTCTAAGGCTGAGAAAATGTCCCAATTAAAACAAGTCTATAGAAATGTCCAATTTAAGCCATCTGGGGAAAGATACCTTGATTCAAGAAGGCCAATGACGTTCAGCTTTTCTCTCTCAGCTGGAAGGGCACATGGCAAACAGGGTGGCGTCTGCTGGCTTTCACGTGACTCTACCAAAAAGAGGAACTCTCTCCAAAATGTTTCCTCTTTTAAAGGATTCCGGCAAGCAACTCCACCTTCAGTGGGTGGAGACACACCTCCATGGAAATCATCTAATCAAAAGTTACCACCCACAATTGGGTGGGTCACATCTTCATGGAAACAATCAAAATGCTCCCACCCAGCAATATTGAATGAGGATGAAAGGGCATGGCTTTTCTGGGGTCCACCACAGATTTAGACCAGCACGCTTTCACTAAAGTCTGTGAGATTCGGGTGGTCTGTCTCTGCCTCTGTCATGTGGCTCTCTGTCTCCTGCTCTGTGTTTTCTGTTTATGAAGACTTTGGTGATATTGGACTAAGGCCCATCCTGATTCAGTTTAGCTTTGCCATAACTAATAAATATCTTCAGAGATGCTATTTACAAATGGGTTCCTATCACAGGCTCAGGGTGGGGGTGAGGCCATGTTAGGCCTTGACCATGTCTTTATTGGGGACATGATTCAATCCATAATAGCGTTTTCTAAAAATCAGGTGTTATGTGTAACAGTGGCATTGAAAATTGATAGCTTGAAGATTGTCAATAAATTTCTTATGTGTCCCCTCTTGTTTTATTTCAGATTCTTGGCTGACATGTCTAATGTAGCTATAATAAAGACACTCCGCTCCTCTAGTATTGCCTCCATCTGACCATATCCCTGCTCCCTTGATTTCTGTGGCTCTAATATTTATTATCTTGCATAGTTTTTGAAGGATAGAGAACAGAGCCATTTCCATTTACCACCCATGGCATAAACTGACCATAGTATATACAGGCTTTTGCTTTATTATTCACTTAGCACAGCAAATTCAGCTAAGCATATTCAGCGAATATGACTTTTGACTTGCTGACTTTATAACATATTTTAAGGCGCTTGTAACTGATCAGGCATTTCTATCATCTGTGAATTTAAATGACATTAATTTGGAATTGATTCCTGAATAATTCAACTGATAGTGTGCAACTTAGCCATAAGCCAGACAGTAAATCACTGACTCTGATATTCCAAATATTTTTTAGTGTGCCTTTAACTTTCACTGGGCACAAATGGAAAGTCTCAGCCTCCGACTGTCATAAAAAAGGGTTTCTTACTGTTTGGTGATACAAATTAAAACACAGCTGGTATGAAGTAGTTAGTTTGATCTCAAAGACATTAGCCTCCCTTTGTTTATTTCCTCGTGAAAGCAAACAGCTGTGCATTCAATTTTATTCTTTATTCCTTTACTTAAAATCTGAATTTAAAAAGAAGGAAACTCCATTTAGGCTTTAAAAAATTGTCTTATCTCTAATTTTTATTACCTTTTTTCAGGTGAAACAATGAAATGTCTGCAATACTAAAATATTTTTTGAAATACGGAAATTCACCATCAATCTCACCATCCTAAACTCTTCCTGTAGTTGTAGCCATAGTGTACATTCCATTATGTAGTCTTTTTTTCCACTGAATGGTTGCTCTTTTATTTTCTTATACATTTACAGTATTATAATTTTAGCCTCTGCATAGCATTCCATGGTTAAACATTTCATTTAAAACTCTGTACTGTTCACTTATTTCCAAAATAGCATTACTTTCAATAATGAATAACATGCATTTTAAACTTTACTTTTAAAAATGCTTTTCTGGGTATTTTACTGATTAAATATTAATATTTCCTTTAAGACTTTTATGCTTTACAAATTAGCATAGACCTACAGTTTTCAGTTCAGAGAAAGTCAGGTATGAGCAAATATAAACTTTTAATTTGAACAGCTGAAATACCACTCGAAGTATTTGAAACACTTCTTAATCTCATGTGTAGGCATGGCCTTAAGGGATGTGTCAAAGGCCTTAACAAGTTTATTTTTTTATATATATCCATGAATGCATGTTCATACATAGCAGTTACATATAATTAGCAATTGTTGGCTGTTTATTATAGCGGGTAGATGTAGCTCTTTCAGATGATAATCTGTCTACAGTGAAAATAAGGCAGTTTTCTGATAGGGAGTAGTTGGCTTCAGTGATTGTATTTAGTGATAGACCCCACATAGCTCTCATTTTAGTTAACATAGTTATGTATCTATCATCCATTGATTTGTTTTCACTCTGTTGTCTTTTTCTTTGGTGTGTATTGAGTAAACAGCTTTTTGTAGTGTTTCTTATTATTCCTCCTAAATTAATTTATTCTAAGATTTAAAGATATATCATATTTCTAATGTTCTTTTTTTAGATAAAGCAGTCGTAATTGGGCACCAGTGGTCATCCCCTCCCATTCTTTATCTTCATCATCTTCCTCATTTTTCTTATGTGTTTCTATAAGTTTGGATCATAGATTATCCCTTTTCTTTTCAAACCAAAGAAATTTTAACTTTAATTCTTACATAGCAGCCATAATGGGGCATAGCAGTATGTTATGTGAAAAAAATATTTTTCTGAATATGAAGTACACGCTCCTGTTGGAAACTGTAGAAAATCACATGCAACACTATACTCTGCCATCCATGTATACAAGCTATCCACATGTATTTTTTCAGTTTCTTTCCTGAAAATACACGAGAGGATTGGACTCATACTGTGCACACATTCATAACTTAATGCATTTAATTTTGTTCATCATCTTTGTGTGTGTGTGTGTGGTGGCATATACAACATATAATTTCCCATTTTAACCACTTTCAAATGATACAATTTGTTGGTATTAATTACTGACATTTATTTGATATCTTTTTGGTAATTGTTAGAAAAGTAGTACATGCTGATGATAAATTCAAGCAGTATAATGGTGGCTCAGCAGGTAATTGGGTTTGATTCCCGGTGCCTGCCCATGCAAAAAAAAAAAAAGTGTATAAGAAGACTGGAAACAATAAAATGCTGCCTGGAGAACTGAATATCCATAAGCAAAAGAATCTCACACCCTATATAAAAATGAACTCAAACTGGATCAAAGGCCTAAACATTAGAACTAAAACCATAAAACTTTTAGAAGAAAATGTACGGAAATATAAATCTTGTGATAGGAGGTGATTTCCTTATACCCAAAGCATGAGCAATGAAAAAGAAATAGATACATGGGATCTCCTCAAAATTAAATGCTTTTGTGCATCAAAGAACTTCGTCAGGAAAGTAAAAAGGCAGCTTATGCAGTGGGAGACAATATTTGGAGAGTGTGTATCACATAAGGGTTTAATAAGAATATAAAGAGATTCTTCAACTCAACAACAAAAAGACAAACAATCCAGTTTAAAAATGGGCAAAGGACATGAACAGACACTTCAGAGGAGGAAATACAAATGGTTAAAAGGCACATGAAAGATACTCAATTTCACTGGCTATTAGGGAAATGCAAATCAAAACCACAGTGAGATATCATCTGCCACCCACTAGAATGGCCATGATGAAAAAAAAAACAACAGAAAATGACAAGTTCTGAAGAGAATGTGGAGAAAGAAGCACACTTATCCACTGTTGGTGGGAGTGTAAAATGATATAACTGCTCTGGAAGGCAGTTTGGCAGTTTCTCAAGTCACTAAGTATAAAATTGCCATATGATCCAGCAATTCCATTACTTTGGAGGAACTGAAGGCAAGGGCACAAATGGACATTTGCATGCT